>JAOXJP010034296.1:0-16685 GCA_025762735.1 Platanus orientalis | reverse complement strand
AAGAAGAGTAGGTGAGATGCCATTTGGTAGGTGTAGGTTAGTTGCAAAAATCAAGGGTGGGCATCAAGGTACTATTTAAAGGGTCATGAGTGGGATCTTAGGGATGTGAAATCTAGCTCCTAGATCTAAAGGTGGAGGGTAAGGGTGCACTAGAGGAGATGCTCATCTAAGGGTAGGTAATTTGTCCTTAAGGCGAATAGTGTAATCCCACTAATGAGCTTACATGCCTTAAGGCTTTAGCTCACTAATGTGCAAAGATTATTTTGCGATTTCTCTTACCTTCACTACGTAACCCCTTTCCTGCAGTTCTCGGGCTCGGAATTGGGTGAACTCAGTGTCTGGTTTTGAAGTCCTAGATGATCCAGTCATAATGGACCAGTCGGAACCAAATTATGATAAGGGCAAGGGGTAAAATCATGGTTTTTTTACTCTAAAAATGCTTGTGGGACAATTCAGAAGGGAAATGAGGTAAAATTGATCTTAGAAATTTTCTGATGAAAGACAACCCTTGATTTGGGTGAACCACAGCCTCTAACAACGCTGAATTACGATATTTGAGTTAAAAACTGCGCCAAAAACCCCGTTTGGTCACCCGGGGATTTCTGAACGGGAACTACTCCTATATTTTATGTGGGTCTCTGCTTTGAGTTGGGCTTGGAGGTTTATGATGCTTGAGAAATGTTGGAACTACAAAAATTGATAGACTGATTATCGGATTCCCAGGCAATTATCGGGGGAATCACGAAGTGGAGCTATTCGTTGAGATCGGGTTTCTGTAATCGCCTGGAAGTTGGGGGAAATGAACTATTAGCCTTCCTCCATTGCACCATCTTGTGAAATGATCTTTCGAAGATAAGGCAGAGACCAAACAAATGAGACTGGCCTTGCCCCATTCTGAGTTTGGGGGAATCTTTGGGAGCATTTCGGGTGTCAAATACGAGCAAACGGTTTGTTCCATTTTGAACAAGAAGTGACGGTGTGTGACATGGGTATCTCGTAATCCTATAAAAATTTGATACTTCGAAGGTGTTGGAATCATGAGGATGTGGCTACTGACAGATTGACTTTCTGAGTTCGGGTGAGCTCCCGGGAGCCGGTTGATCACTTGGTCCCTGTTACGAAATTACTAATTCCCTTGGTAGTAAATGAAGGAATCCGTTCTGATAAGTTCCACGAAAGCTCGTGTCCCTTAGACAGTTTTTTGAAGGTTTTGCAATTTCAGAGAGATGGACGCCAAGTGGTCTTGATTTGGACGATCGGGGAACATGTTGGCTCCATATTAGTGAAACAGGATTAGGACCGCCTTTTGATCTTTTGGGGAAGATTTGTGGTTTCACCCAGGTTTGAGATGCCGAAGTCTTTTTCTTAAACTTGAGGATTTGAAGCTCAGATTAGGGGTAAGGTATGATCATTGACTTTTTTAGAATTCAAAGGTCGGATGAACCTTTGAAAGCCCTTCCGATGGTTACTCTTAGGTCTGGAATAGCCTGATTTGTGAAGTTGATTGTTGCTGGTCTTGATGAGGGTTGACTTTATGATGAGTTTCTTGAAGTTAGGAGAGACAGGAGTGCATAGTACTTGAGATTGTGCCATTGTGACAATGAGAGAGGTTCTAGAGATCCCTTGAGGGTCAGTGAGTGAATTCTTTGAAGTGAAAAGGAAGGGTAAAATGGTAATTTTTTGCCCGTGGGTCTAAAAATCAAGAATGTGAGGATTCTTTGTGTGTGATGCTTCACGACTGGAAGGCTTATGTAGACGAGGGAAATCTCGTGATTTGAATGATAGATAATGAGTTTTGGGTCTTTGAAGGTAATAGGGGTAAAAATGGTAATTTTTCCACCTGTGATGCTTTACTGAGAAAAGGCTTATGGAGGTTGGGAAAATTACCGACAACATGATTGAGTTCTTAAATGTGAATCCTCAAAGTCCTATTGATGCCTTTGTGAGAGATTAGGGTTTGTCTTGAAATGGTGCATTTCAGGTTGTAATGGGGCGCTTTGACTGGTTCATTGTGACTAGAGTATCTAGAGAGACTTCTTAGGGAATGCCTAACTTCCTAGAGTCTAGGTTTGGTTTGCCTAAACCAAATGTGCCTAGAGTCTTGATGCCTAGATACTATTATGCTGTCTTTATGCTATCACATGACCTGAGTCAAAATTTGGGTGCTGACAATCTCCAAGATAAATGAAGTCCAACAATTTACTATATATGTTGATTTGTAGTTTGTTGTACTGAAAATCAACCAAAAATACCTGCAGCCTTTACAGTCACAAGAGCAGAATATTTTTTTTTAAGAAAGAGAAGAGATAAGAGAATATATATATAGTGATTAAATGACCCCCTTTATTTATAGAATATGGGATGTCATATCCATTGACCAAAAGGCGTATTGTAAAAGTATAATTTGGGTCTAAGAAGTGCCTTGGTGTCTCTTGGGTTTTTTATTTGTGACTATTGGGCCTAAGAGAGACCAATGGTGTCCTAAGGTGAAAAGACATAGTTGTCCACAAGTTTAAAAAAATCAAATTCTTGTAACTTTAAATAACCACCATCCAATTGTTACAACCATTGAAAATTTTAAAATTTGTAACACAATATATATCTTAGTCATTCTTCACATTCTCAGAAGTGTAACTGTCAAAATGAAGTGTTCGTTAATGGTGCATCAAATCCATAGGTTCTTTTCGATGCCAAATAATATACTAGATGTTCTCAAATTTACATGATTGTTTGCTTGCAATGCCCCCAAAACATAAAATGAGAACAACCACTATTAAAATGAGGAAAAATTAAAGGTGAAGTAAATTAAGGACTTCTAAAAACAAAAAAACAAAAAAAAAAATGAATAAGAAGATGCTACCTATTCTTGAGTATGACAGCACCTTGTTATTTTACAACCAACTCAAGTTTCCCATCTTTCCTCAAATTACATCACTGTAGAGTCTGAGGTGACAAACTATCGCAGATTTGGTATGTCCATTTAACAAACACCTAGGGTCAGCAAGCAACCAGCTACAAAAACATCATGTCAAAAAACTAATTTACACTCACTTTTCTCTCTCCTGATTATCCTAACGATAATTATCACTACTTTATATATATCCTTTGTCACAACCCAAATCCATGGGCATTGGTTTAAGCCGAAACCAGATCCGTGACACTTGGTGGCATGCCCCAAATCAGTACCCCACAGTAAAAGGATCCCATGTTCGGAGTGTGGTTCCCTTTTTTCCAACTTACTTCATTTTTCATATAAATGGATTTCTTTTTTTTATCCAATTAAATCCATTTACTCAAATACATTGCAACAAAATAATAATAATAATAAACTAGAATAAATGCAGCAAAAATATATATACATCATGACCATGTCTCTAATGATCCAAAATAAAAGAACCTCAACACGCTCAAAACAATATAAAAATCCACGCCCAAACGAGGCCCAACCAAAGTTCCAAACAAGTGTACACTATATGTCCAATATGCAAACTAAAGATTTGAAAGTAAAAAATGAGTGTTAGACTGTCCAACTCATCGATCACGCTTTCATCCCAAGCGACAACGCATGATACCTATTCACATACTCCTCATCTGTAAGGGTGTGTCAATTGGGATAAGCTTAACGGGTGTTCAATGAGAGGGTATATAGTTTATACAACACAAAAGAGACCTAACATAATCACAATAACAAATAGGATGAATCAAAATTTAGTAAGGAATCAAAGTATTTATGTAAATATATCAAATATGCTGTGTATTTATCCTTACTATGTTTCAAAGTATGTTCATGTTATAAGATAACCATGTGAATGTCCAAAACGAACCAATACTGAATCATACATATATTACATGCTATATACTATATGTTATATACTATATGTCATATGCCAACCCATAAGGGGCTCTATCAAATACCAAAACCAAAATGCGAATTAATCCATATTGGGTCTCTGACTAAATCAAATGTGAATATGAATAAATTGTGAAGGGTCACCGATAAATCCAAATTATATAAATCATGTAGGGTCTCCGACAAATCCAAAACATGCAAGTAACACAAGTAAGGTTATTCGGAAAAACAAAACATATAGCTCATGTAGGTTTTTTATTAAAGCAAAACACATAACCTATGCAAGGTCTCCGGCAAAACATATCATATAACCCATATAGGGTCTCTGATAAATCAAATCATATGCAAATAACCTGTATTAGATCTTCGATGTCATAAGGGCCAACCTCAAAGAGGTCTCTGAATGCCATAAAGGCCAACATTATAGAGGTTTTTGAATGTCATAAAGGCCAACCTCAAAGAGGGATCCAAATTCCATAAAAGCATTTGCCACATAGGCTAACCCCATAAGGGTCTTCGAAGTCATAAAGACTAATAGTAGCCCGCAAACAATCCCCCAAGGCATCATGAGTTTGTTTGCTAAAATTCCCCGAACAAGGGTCACAACACAAATCCACCCGTTCAAATTATTTGTGAAATCCATGCTTACATAAAATAATGTAACTACTATATAAGTATGACATTTAAGAGATATCCATATGTACTAACTCATAAAGAGTCTAAAACCAAATAAATAAATCACATAGAAGTGGTCAAATACCTATATTCAAATAAAGATGCTTGAACCAATTCTAAAGACATATAAGATGCTCATAAATATAAAATCGTTTCATGCTAAATACCATCAATAATAAAAATCAAATAGCCTAAATGTTTGAAAACTCATATAGAAGTCTAAGTGAAATGCCTCTTGAAAATATCGAAGTAAACCATGCCAAAAACAACATGCTCATGCTACCATAAACTATTAAATGATGCAAAACCCAATGTGATATACTAAAATTCTAAGACTCTAACATGGTAATCAATAAAATCAATACAAATCAACATAGATTAACAAAAGGTAAAGAAAATTCATCAAAGTTAACACTAAAATTATGTAGAGAGTTTAAAGGCATTCAAAAAAACATGCAAATCATGGAGAAATAATCATATGACAATTGTTAGTTAAGGAATTTTATTCATGGTGGTTATGCTTATATAGTAATACTATTCATGTGTTTTACATGTGTGGATTTTATGACTAAAAAATTAATTTAAAAGGAAAAGAAAGCCTTCTTAAATGGATGGAAAGGGTCTATTGAGTGAAACTTGAAATAGCCAAGATCCTCTGTAGTAGAAGCCCATAGCAATCATCATGGGCTAACACATAACGAATATTTAATTTTTTCCATCAATTTTTAGTCTCCTTTGTTTTGATTTGGGTACATGCTTTGTCACTTTTATCCTTGTAAATGCCACATGTCAACTAGTGGTGATTGCTAGGGGCTTCCACACATCAACCAGTGGATAATCGACACATCACTTTTTAAATGTGATGTGTCCCCCTTGCATGCAAGAGGACTTTACATGTTCATGAAGGGGGATCCCAAATCCACCTTGAGGAGGGGACACATCATGTCTAAAAAGAGATTTACACTTTTAAGGGGAGGTGATTTTCACTTTTTGACGTGATTTATCCCCCTTGTATGTAGGACTTTAGGTGTTCGTTAAGGGATGCACCAAATCTTAGGTCCAAACAAATAAGTAAGGGTAAAAATGTAATTATATGCAACAACGGCCTTATCCCAATTGCTTGGGGTTGGCTGCAAGAACCCCTATTCCATCATTCCAGTTTATCTAAAGCTATATCTATCAACCACGAGTTTTCATGTCTCTCCTTACTACTTCAACCCAAGTCAATTTTAACATTCCTATTGTCCTTTTAGCACTTTCAACTTCAATCATCTCATACCTTATCACTTGCACAATCATTGGTCTTCGTTGCACATAAACAAACCATCACAGTTGAGTTTTCCTCATCTTATCACCTATTTTATTAATTATATGTTATAAAGTAATACTAAAATCAGTCATTTACTTGTTTTAGTCAATATGTTGATTTACTTAATTTTTTGAGAAATTCATTAAACTTCATAGCTGATTTGGTAAAGATCCCAAGAAAGTGAGAAAGAAAACCGACATTAAAAAAAAAAGAACGATTCTAGAACCTGATTGAATTACTAGAAAATTATGGTCAACACTAGTTCAACTACTGTCTGTCCAATCCAGTTTTTAAAACACATTATTCTAGATGTGAGCCACCTTACCACCTATGAGCATTATTCTTAGCCCTCTATATATATATATTGCATGGAGAATCAAAATTGTAGACATTGGATACACTATACTACCTATCAGCTATAAATTGATATATTCACTTAATTGTGTTCTCAACTTAATGTGGATCAATTTACACGTTGGTGTAAATCAAGCGAATCAATCTTTGATCTGCCCAATACTTGTGTTACAAGATTAATGAGCTAATAATTGACATTCATTTATTATGCCAATGAAATTTATAAATATAGAACATTGACCTTGTAAAATTTGTTAATTGGCCTCCTGAATTAAAAAAATAAATCTCATGACTTAAAAAAAATGATGTTCTTTACCCAAAAAAAAAAAAACTGAAACAAATTGATGTTCAATTGAATCTAGGTAAATGGATTCTCTAGTGAAGATACACATCATTTGTTGTGAACTGAAAACAAATGAAATCAAGTTAATAAACTTTGAAACTATGCTAATTATAAGTATAAAATCGTACACCAGAACATCAGTATTACAAACAAGGTAAGAAAAGCACAAGAGTCTTACAGATAATGCAATGCACTTAAAGCATAAAAACTATACCACCCGAAAGTGTAGTGCACACTAACTACTCAAAATGAAAGGCACACCAATATGCATATTCATAATCACAATGACTAGCATGTGTTAATATGCAATAGTGGTTGGGCATCCAATGGCAATACAACACTGTTCTCCAAATTTCCAAACCCGGTTGAAGTAGAACTAGTATCCCATAAGCTTGATGTTTCAATTATGACCTCTACCTCATTATGATTTTCTTCAGCAAGAAAATAGTCGAGAGACATTTTCAATCCTTCAAGCTCTACTACAACTTCTTTCATTGAAGGTCTTTTCCTTCCATTCACGTTCAAGCACCTCTTTGCAAGGGAAGCAACTGCCTCGATCTCCTCTTTCCGGCCCTCTATAATTCGATCATCAAGAATCTCAAAGAGACGGTTTTCTTTTATTGACTGAATAAAATATGTGACTAGGTTTCTCCTTTCTTGTGTGAAGACTGAAATTGGTTTGTCTCCTGTTAGAAGCTCCACAAGGACTACTCCGAAGCTATAAACATCACTCTTATCTGTGAATTGGCTTGATTGGAAGTCCAAGTACCCCAAGGTCCCCTGCACTAGTGTAGTTAAATGAGTTTTGTCAACAGAGACTGACCTGGAAGTTCCAAAATCTGCAACTTTGGCTTTACACTTATCATCTAAGAGTATATTGGTAGACTTGATATCTCTATGGTAGATTGGCATGGAAGCGGATGAATGCAAGTTAGCAAGTGCACCTGCAACTTCTGTAACGATTCTTAAGCGATTATCCCATGACATTGGGAACTCCTCACTTTGGTCATGGATGAGGTGAAAAAGTGTTCCATTGGAAACAAATTCATAAACTAGTAGAGGAACTTCTGTCTCCAAACAACAACCTAATAATTTAACCACATTCCTATGGTTGATCTGGGAAAGTATGGCAACCTCATTAATGAATTGTTCAACTTGGCCTTCATCAACTAGCTTACCCTTTTTAATTGCTACAATTTTTTCCATCATGTAGCATACCTTTGTATACTGTTCCTTGGCCTCTTTGACCAAGAATTCTGTTCTCAATATAATGATCAGTTGCCTTTTCCAACTCTTCTGCATTGAAATTTTTTCTCTCCGACACTTCCTTCTTCTGAAGAAATTTGTTGTTGCAATAACATACCACCATTTCATTTGAAAAACAACTCCTTGATTTTTCTTTTCCTTCTTTTCTCTAGTACTTTATATAACCAAAAACTAGTAACGAGTAGAATCAATAATCCCACGACTGAGCTGACAACAGCTGCAAAACCCCAAAAAAGTTTATTCGTCCTCTGGTTTCAAAAACAAGTAAAAAATATATATCAAAGATCGAGAAACAAAGATATGGTGTGGCAAACCTTCTTTGTAGCATGAGCAAAAAGCATGGGCATTTTTTCTTCTAACATGGGTTGTTTTCTTTCTTTTAACATGGGGTTTTGTCCTTTCGTGGTTTTTAATTTTCCACGGCAGATCTTTTAGGACCAAAGATTAAGGCCCCCCAAGATTTCGTGCACACAAAAGATGTGTGCAAGTTGTGTGCATGGACTAGGGGGTGGACACATCAGCACCAAAAAGTGATAAGCACACCCCCAAAATGTGTAAAACACTTTTCAGTGCTGATGCATCAGCCTCCTGGTCCATGGACACAACTTACACACATCTTTTGTGTGCATGAAGTCCGGGCTCAGATAAAGGCCAGTATAATGAATTATTGGCTTACGCAAGCTGATTTGAATGAATCATCTCTATTTGAAATGATGAGATTTACCTCCAGCTCCTATCAACAGAGTGCCTATAAGGGGTAATTCAGTAAATACACATAGCACAGGGAGGATGTTGAGGATTAGTACACCTGTGTATTCATCAAAATACCCTTATCAGGTGTACATGCTGGCTTGAGTTGGCGGTACTTCTCTCCGTTCAAATGGAGGTGATTCAAACTCCTTTAACCATGGGATTATGATTGGAATTTTTGCCAAATCGGTTCAAAATATCATCCAACTTTATTATTTACTTTTTGTACTAAATTGAAACTCAAAAAAAATAGAAAAAAGAAAAACTCATGGTGGCAGTAAAGGAGGATATTGATGTCTAAATAAAAAATAGTATTACCATTAATAGCTGAAGTAACGAAAAGAATGACAATGCGTGCCCTCATGTCACTGGCTAAGGTTCAAGTGATGCACAAAAAACACATTTTTGGTAATTCCGTTCCCACCAGTAAATCAGCACATTTAGATTTCGTTGCATTAGTTATGGCATCATGAAATCTAAAATATCGTTATTACCCCTTGTTATGCGGAACCCTAGATCTATGATCGTATGCAACAAAGAAGAAGAGAGAAAATAAAACATAAAACAATCACACTACAAGAGCAAGACTATTTACGTGGTTCAGCTTGAAGCCTATGTCCACGGGCAAAAACGGAGAAGAGCTTTCCCTATGATTGAAGAACAAAGATTACAATGAACAGTGTGACCACACGGAAATCAAGAAAACCCTAAATATAAACCCCCAAAACCCTAATTTGTGTGGATCAGATCCGGACCCCAAAGCGGATACAAAACGGGTCATGTTTGGGTTTTCGGATCATCATCCCGGGTTATATCTCGGGTTGAATACAAGACATTAACACAACACCCCTCTTGTTAACATTGAATTCAAGTAGAACTGATTCTATGCAAATATAACCAAGGTAAAATGGTAGGATAACCTTTTTTTAAAAATAAAAATCAACTAGGTTACTCAAATGTAGGTGTACGTGTTTTGTGTGGTAAATATAGAATCCGCTGGATATTAATTAATACGCTATCTTGTATTGGCATGAATCTTTCTCAATAAGCACAAATCCAACGGTTAAAAAGTGAATCGTCATATAGATCCAGCAAAAGCTATTAAGATGCACTAATATATATGTGTCTATGTATCTATTTTTGCTATGAAATAATTTGTATTTTTTATTATCGATTATAAATACTTGGGTTTCCTATTACCAAAAAAATTCAAAAAAATAATAATAATAATAATACTTGGGTTTCTGGTACATGCTTTGTAATATTTTTGCTATTATCTTTGGTTTTAGATCAAAAAAAAAAAGTACATCATATGCAACATTTTCTCTATGAACAGAAAATAATATGTACAGATATTAATGCATTTTCTTTCAGTATGAAGAATATTGTTTAATGCATTGAAAGAGAATCCTCTGTTGCCGCTAAAGTACCCTTTGAACATAGAGTGCCACAAATACAAATAGACAACGAATCAAATTTAGGGAGGTGATTTACACTTTTTTTTTTTTTCATGTGTCACACTTGACTTGAGTGCCACACAGTACGTTAAGAGTAGTTTCAACGGCAGTAAACGATCTATAGGGTATTTGGTAAGTTTAACTAAAGATCGTTGAAACATGTGTAACGGGGATTACCTAGAATGACCGTTATTCTTTGATGATCCGAGCGCGAAGCAATTGAATTTGTCTTCCCGCGAGCAAAATTTAGCTATAGACATGCAATCACAGACAGAAAACAAGAACAACTCCCCTTGTCAAATCAAGTCATAATAAAAATCGTGTTTGGTAAAAAATAATTGTAAATACCAGAAACCATGCATGCATAAATTGATGATCATAGCTATGGATATGGATGGATAAATTAAGAAGATGAGAATTCTAGCTTTGCAGCCTCCCGGAAGAAGATAAGGGATCCCCTTCATACCCATATTCACAGTAGCAATCGTATCCCCCCACCTTTTAACAAATAAACTAAAGAACCAATCGCCGATCCATTCTCTCTCTCTCTCTCTCTCTCTCTCTCTCTCTCTCTTATGAAATAAGGTGAAGGTATAGATTTCCTAAAAATTCCACACCTTTTAAGGACAGCAGGGGGGGAAGACTCTCTATTATTCTTGGCCCCATCTACCAATCCACTTCAACGGTTGAACTTGCCCAGTTCTTATTGGTTTTATTTTGCTAGAAGCCCGGATTTTATGGGGTTTGGATTGATTAATCTAAGCCCCCACATTATATTAAGGTCTCCCCCCCTTTTTTTTTTCTGTTTTGTTTGGCTATTCCCTAAGTGGTTCGATTTAGAGTATGGGTTCAGGTTGAGTGTTTCCCAAACCGGCTCGGATTTACTAAAGCTACCTAACTTATTGTTGGACAATTTCCATTTACTTAGCAAACAAAACCTGCTTTACTTTTTCTAAAATCATGAATAACCAAGTCAATGGAGACTAGAAACTGGAAACTGTTGAGAATTTCCATTTACTTGGTGAACAAAAGCTGTCTGACTTGTACTAAAATCATAGACAACCAAGTCATGGACCTTTCTACACATACATGGAGACCAAATCTGTCAAGAAAAAGCAACACCGACTCTCTAGAAGAAATTCAGAGAGTCGGTTATGATAGCAACCATACTAGAATATTCAAAGTCAATTCTAGAATTATATTGACCGACTTAGAGAGTCAGTTTGAATACCTATATAAGGGGGCATAGCCCTCTCTTGTTGTGTGTCTTCTTAGTGTGTTTTAGTGAGTGTGCTCAAGTGTTGTAAGATAGAGTGCATGTGAGAAGTGATTAAGTGAGGTGTGAGTGAAGTGAGTGCTTAGTGTGTCTGTTCTCAAGTGAAGAGTGTTTTAGTGAGGGTCACACAAGTACATATGTTTGTCTTAGTCCTTGAGTTGGTCAAGTTTTAAAGTGTTGTTATTCTCTCTTAAAATAAAATAAATTTCTTGTATAGAGAGAGTGTGCCTCAGTATTTTACATTTGGTATCAGAGTGTGTCACCCGTACTCAACAAGAATGTCCAGTTTCTTAATAAAATATATTTTCTAAGCAACCATTCGGAGCATTAGAGATAACAACATGTAACAACCACACTGCAAAGCGTAATATTTATATTGTACATAACAGCCATCTATACTCTAAAGCGAGCACACTCTTACCATGAAACAGACCTTCTTTTGCAGTTCAGTTTCTGGTGATCATCGCCTCCAATCTACGGAGATTTCTTGCGTAGATTAAACGTGGCAAGCACGACCAGGATGAAAAAGACTATGGATCCAAGCAGAGAGACGAGGATGGAGGCCGTGATTTGGCGACAGTACTTCCCAAACACGTCGCAGACCTTTCCCCTGTGCAGGTGTGAGTTGCCTTTGTAGCCAACGACGCCGATGGCCGTGGCGGCCCAATTGCCGGAGAAGAGCAGCGCCACCATGATCAGATCAAGGATGGTGACCATGAATGCCAACCCTGTTTTTCCTGCCGGCTTTGCAAAGGACAGCACCAGAGAGAATGCCGAGTAAGCACAGGCTATGGCGTTTGACACCATCAAATACCTGGCAAACAAGTTTACTTAGTTATTATATTTTTACATACAGAAGGAATAAGGCCCTGTTTGGATAATTGTGGGATGTGTGTCTCAGGAAGTAGTCCGGATCCTCTCTGCCCGCAAGTATTCTTGCAACTAGGAGAGGTGGGCACATGTGCTGTTAATGTTAGTACTCGACAGCTAGCTAGAATAAAATTGGTAATAATATACCGAGCACAATTTCTTTTTCTTTTTTTGGGTAATCGTATAACAGGCTCAAGTTACTGGTACAAAATAATAAAATGGTCTTTGAGCCTAAATAATCGGCTCAAGAACTAAAGCGTGAAAAAAAAAAAAGCCAAAAAAAGACACCATTAAACCACATAAAACAAAAGAAAATCCTAGTCTTTTTGTTCATGTTGTAAGCTTAAGTGTCTTGAACTGAATAGATTGCTGGGACAAATTAGAAACTTTGGAGTGATGAAGAAGGGGACGTGAGAAGTAGGACTGCAAATCAGGCTGGGTTGGACAAGGCCGTGGTCAGTCCAAGCCCGGCCCAAAATACAGCACCTATGTCTGACCTCAGCCTGTTTTAAAATATTGGGTTTCATTCGAGTTCAGGCTGGCCCAAACTTCAAAGCCCATGGGTTATTTAAGGTTATAAATAATATATTTCATTATATATTAATTTTTTTTTTCCAAAAACAAATTATTTTTAATTAAATTTTATGCTGTTATTCAGGCCATATGGGTCATTCGGGCTGAATTAAGGCCTGTTAAAACTCAGAATGAAGTTTTTTGGGCCCGAACTCAACTCATCCAGAATATAATGAGCCCAGCCTATATATACTTCAAGCGAAATAATTCAGGCTTTCAGACCCACATGGCTCATTTGCAGGCCTAAAGAAAACCTCAGGTTTACAAAGGGGAACCGTATCTTTTGCGTCGGATGGCACAGTATACTAAGACACAAGGGTGGTCGGGCCCATACGCTTTTTGCATGGGACCTACCCCCTTGTGTCTTGGTATACTGTGCCGGGAGGCACAGAGGATATAACTCCTTACACGGAACACCAAGAAGAAGACCCCGAGTATCATATTATTTTCTATGTTGAATTTGGTGCCTTTTTTTGGATACCTACTTTCTAACTGATCACTTTTTGGTAGGTTTCTAATCCTAACACAAAGACTCATAAACACCTTTTCATCACAGAAGTAACAGCAGGCCTAACGACAAGAAATGAGGCCAAGTCAATTCTTAACGTCGATCGCCCTCTGATATGAATTCTTCAATCAATGGAGCGTCCAACTAAGCTTTCAATCATTGAATGCAGAGAATGGAAGAAATCTAAAGTCTACCCTCATGGCTATAGTAGACCCATCGTAAGACTGGATTGAAATTTGAATTGATATAAACAGAGACAGTAATGCATCAATACAAAAGATTCCAATCCAATAGTTTTATTATAGATTCTAAATCCTTACTGTTGAACCGTACGATATCTACTGTTGGTGCTCTAGGATTCCAACCCAGTGGTTTGTACAGGGGGATATGACTAGTAGCCTAGGATGTATACGTTTTTGTTTTCTTTCTATAGATAGCAGACTAACCACACATCACAAGAAACAAAAGGTCTACAAAATTCTTGTGTAGGCTTCTGTAGAGACAAAGCTCAAAAAGGACATGTTATCCCTAGTTTGATTTTGCCCTCCCAAGACATTAAGGCATGAGAGGCCACAAAGGCTTCAAACTCTCGAAAGCTTTATTTCATTACCTTCCATAATACACTTGTATTCTATTTCATCATCTACATGGGCCCATGGCGTCGTGGCATGCTCAAACAATTATGGCTAACCGGAAAAGAAAAGAAAAAAGAAGATAGAAAACCAAGGGGAAAAATTGAAAAATCTCACTGATTCAATCCGTTATGGAGTTTATATATATATATATATATAACCGTAATCGAATACCAAGGTTTCCTAAGATGATGCGAAATGTGAAACAGCCTATATATAAGGTCCGTTCGTATTTCAGGTTTAGATTTTTTTATTAATTTTGGTGATTATTTTTTTTAGAGTTTTTTGTCTGTCACTCCAGGGATCTAACTTTATTTCTAAATTAAACAAGTTCGAGGAGTGATCTGCTGTTGCAAACTTCTCTGTAGCCTTTTGTAGCATGAATAAGAAACATGGGTTTTTGTTTATTCTAAAAAATAACAAGTTTTTTAGGAGTGATCTTCTGTAGCAAAATTTTCTGTATTTTTTTTTTTTTGTAGCATTACTAAAAACATGGGTCCTTTGTTTTTCAACATGGGTTTTTTGTCTTTTTAATGGGGATTTTGCCTTTTTGCAATTTTGCTCATGCTACAAAAAAATAAAATAAAAATAGTTACAGCTTATCACCTTTACTCTTTAGGGAAAAAAAAAATGTTTTCATCATAATTTTTGGTAATCACGATTTGTCTATAAATATAGAAGAGATCGAGTGATGTATTACACCGAAAAAAATAATATTTTATAACTAATTGTTCTTTGTTTTAGTGGACTTCAAATTATTATCAATGATGGATTTCATCAACCATAGTTGTGAATTCCATGGCTATTCAAGGCGGCTTCTTTGAACCTTTCTTTACTGGTTTAACTCTAGTATTTGAACCAATTTCAAAGCTCTTTGATATTTGTTCTTACATCAATTGGTATCAGAGTTTTGATTCTACGTCATAACCGGTGTGTGGTGGGAGAAATTGACAAGATTTGAACCCGAGTTTGAAGGAATTTATAGTATTGGACATTTCTCATATGTGACCCATAAACAAACATTCACACACAAAAATCAAAATATTAATAATAATAACAATAGTAATAATAATAATAATAAGATGGAGGGGAAATGAATTTGAAAAAGAAAAGAAGAGAAAGAAATGCTCACACGAATGCGGAGGAGTATTGCCACTTAGCAATTACACGAATAGTTACGGATTGGTTTGGTGGGATGATGAAAGGGACCATCTGGGTCTCCTTAGTAACCCCCAAGACGATAGCGGCAGTGAGGGTAGTGGCTAAGGCCAGCAGGCGAAGTAGGAAATCCAAGGAACTTGCACTTGTTGTGTTGGCCACCTTCACGTCGCTCCCTCCACTCTCCATCCCCCCTTCCGTGGTCTTGTTGTATTGGGTTTCGCTCTCCATTCCTCAACTCTATTACTGGAACAACTAACTACATGAGAAAGAAGAAGAAGAAAGAAGGGTTTTATAAAGAAAGATGGAGAGACAAACAAGGGCCTTATATAAAGAGGTAGAAAGATCTGAATTATCAGAATCTTACTGTATACAGACGTGAAAGATAAAGCAAAGGATGTTATGTCCAGGACACCAGAGGATGTCATATAGAATAAAATGGATGGGTGATGCATTTTTTGAATATGAAATATGCATTTTATTCTATATGACATCCTTTGGTGTCAAGGATACCATCCTAGACAGCAAATCCTGGACCGAACATCCTTTCCCATTTCTTTTGCTTAAAAAAAAAAAAAAATACAGATCAAATAAATAGATAAATAAATAAGTTGGACTCTCACGTTTATTTATTTATTTTTCCTAGCCGATCCTCTAATAGCAAAAATTCTTGCGACTTCGTGTCACTCACATACACACCCAAGAATTCTTGGGATCAGGAGGGGGATCTTTATTTATTTTTGGCCTTGTTAGGAATCTACTTGGAAGGAAGTGATTATAATAAATGAGACGTCATGGAGGGTCCTATGACACTAACATATGTAAGGGTGGCAATGAGCCAGCTAGTTCAGTTCAGCTCAGAGCTTGGCTTTTCTTAGGCTCACTGAACCGAGTTTGATCCTGAATCTGAACTCGTTGCTTAAGCAAGTCTGAGCTGAGCTTCACTAAGCTCGGTTCACCAAAAGCTCAGCTTGTGAAAAATAGTAATATTCAAAAAAGATACTGGATTAATGAGTCATTAGACTACTATGTGGTCTTTTTTTCTTTTGGCTGGCGAGTTGAACTGAGCCAACTTTTAGGAGCCCAAGCCGAGCTTAAGCTCGGCAACTCAGGCTCAAGCCTGACCTTGGCCCTCATGTGATGAACCTGAACTGAGCTGAACTTTCTCGTAGCCACCCCTAAACATTGATCCACAGCCATGATTATGTGATTGTGGACACAACCCCTAGATAGAAAAGGATCCCAATCGAACGGTGTTTGTGCTTGTGATTGTGTACACAACTCATGCTCTAGAATTCTTGCTGTTGAGCTCCTCGATATAAATTATAAAAGCTTCCCCTACAGATAAGGGAGAATACGTGTAGAGAGGTAGGTGAAAATGAAGATGAAGAAGACACACGTGAAGGCTGGAGCTGGTGGTTGACGAAAGACAGCGCGTAGCGTGGGGATTGGAGTGAGATTAGGGCCGCAGCTGTCCTTTGAAGTAAGACGTCATCTAAATCGGTCATTACCAAGGTTCGAATCGTCTCCAGTCTGATTGGAGAGATATCAAGTCGGGCTCAGATTAGGTGCAAATGAATTTTGTGAGAACTGTGCAAGAGCTGCTGCGCGCGCGCGCAGGGGGGGGGTTGGGGTTGATGCATCAGCATTGAAAAGGGATTAAC
>JAOXJP010034285.1:0-16685 GCA_025762735.1 Platanus orientalis | reverse complement strand
GATTCTTAAATCGTTGTTTCAAGTTTTCCAATAAAGACTTTCACTTGCAGGGAAGAAAAGACTGCTACCTCAGGATCCTTTTTTACAAGTCGTACTACATTGACCTTCAACTAGTGTTTCAAGACACGTAAACAAAAAAACAAAAACGCTGATCACCCAAATTCAGCTGGAGTTTTAAATTTTTTGTGAACTTGTTGTATTTTGAGAAACCACGTCAATGCATTTCAACTTGATGCAGAGGATCCGGTGTCACAGACTTTACTCTTGGGAATAGAGTGGATGGGTGGTAGTCAAGTTCGTTGGGAGGAAGAATGACCAGCCCGCATAACTCAGATTCTATCCTCATCTTAAAATCGTGCCTGTGCTGCGGTGTCCCTCGGCTTTGGTTCGAAAGCCCAGGTACAAAAGTGGAGCGAAATACACTTGGGCCTAACACTAGTCCCAAAAAAGTGATTTACATTTTTTGGGGTATGTTTTTCACTTTTTGACTCTGACATGTCTGGTTCAGGTGCATTTCACATCTCTTTTGCACTTGTACCTAATCCGAAGGGGATGCGGTGTGATGTATATCCCAAAATGTAAAAAGCACCCACAAAAATTTGATATTTTTGGAGTATGTGTTGTATGACACAGCAGTGCCGAAAAGTGGAAAGCATCCCAAAAAGAATAAATGACTTTTAGGTGCTGATGTGTCAGCCCTGGATGTCAATTTGACTTTCGATTGACCTTAGGAGTCACACCTAATCCGAGACAAGACTCAAAAGAGGTTGGTTTATAGCAGAAGCCTGTAGTGATTACCACAGACTGACACGAGGTAAATATTTCAATTTGTACAGTGATTGGATGCCCTTCTTTTAATTTGGGTGCGTTATTGATCATTTTACCCCTGTAAATGCCACATGTGACACATCACCCTGTTAATCTACATAGGATCACAGTTCACGGACTCATGTAACCCGTCCTGATAGGTGGAGGGATTTGCTAAGCTAAAGAACTGCACGAAAAGGATCCTCACCTAATGACCTGTTCAGGTTCTGTCAGTCTAACATGTGGCATGACATGATTGGCGGAAAAGTGAGTTACAATTTTTTTTAAGATGTTTTTCATTTTTTTTCCCCACCAATCATGTCGTGCCACCTGTTAGACATGACCTTAACAGGTCATAAGCAGCAGGAGAGGGCTAACGGGTATAGTGGAATAGACAACAGCCAAAAATATGATAAAATAGAGTGAGGCCTAACAACCTGATCATACACACTACATAATAAAGGTAAAATATTCCAATCCAGTGATCTCTACATAGCGTTATACTACCTTACTACATTTATAGTATAGTCAATCCCGCAATGGTTTTTGCTGCAGGGCTGTGATTAGGGATTCAAGTTATCCGAAAAATGTTTGAGTTCATCCGCATCTGATCCGAAATAAGTTTATTTGGTCAGTTTATAAAAATATCCGTTTTATATATCAGATAGGATTAAAAATGTATCAATCCAATCCATTAAATATCCGATCTGCATAAATATAACAATATATAGAATTAAGAATATAGACTGTTAGATTTAAAATTAATCCAACAGTTTTAAATAACATAAGAACTAAAATGAAGCAAATGTACTGTGATAAAAATGCCTTTGTAGTGTATACGGTGAATTATAAACAGACATGTGTTGTTTTGGGGGTAAAAAGGTCCAAAAAAGTGTTCTGTTGAAAAAGTAGGTGGTCAATAAAAGACATCAAATTTAAAAACACATCATGTGTCAATCAATGCATGATAATAGAGGTCTGTTTCAAAACAGACAATAACTAAACCCTAAAAATACATAAACTCTTTACTTCATAATTGTTTTCTCCCTATCCATGGCAGCACCCACAAATACTATCACAACAATGCCGTAGCAGCAAAAGTTCACACCCACCACATAGGAGATAAGATGGTGTTTTACTCCATCCGACATCATTGCCAGCTCCTACAACATCAGAGATCTTTGCAATAATACAGATGGGTTAAGGAAGACCGCACCAATGACGGTGACGACCACATTAATAGAATTGCTTATTTTTTCCAAATATCTGAAATTCGGATTACTTAAGTGGATAGGATACAGTTATAGCTTTTAACTAGTTATGACCCGTGTGGCTTCACACGGACATTGTGGTTTATGATTTTTTTTTTTTAATATTTAGGTTAAGTTTTTATTAAGTTGATAACTTTGGCATACCCTTACCAATGTGTGTGTGTGTGTGTGTGTATATATATATATATAGTAATTTTTTATTTACAAAAAAACCTAAATAGATAGGTAGGTTGCTCTCCTAATCCACTAACTATTGATATGCATTTCCACCTCATGAAGAATCAATTACATTATTTTTTTTTTTTTTTTTTTTTTTTTTTTTTTTTTTTTTTTTTTTTGTGAATGCTAATAGGTAGTGATTATTAAATTATCCCATGGGTTTTATTAAAAAAATATATTATTCAATATACTCTCAAAAACTCATTTACTATTATTTATTAATTGTGTTTAATTCTTAATAAAAACTTAATAAAAATAGAATTTAGGGATAAAACTGAAAATTTAATTTACTAACTAAAAAAGAATTTTTAGTTGAATGAAAATTTTAAGAAATTAATTAAGGAGCAAAATGTGTGGAGACATTTAGGAAAACATGAGTGAGGTTGTAAGAAAACTGATTAAGTTAGTTATTAGTGATATAAATAATATATTGTAATACAAAAATTAAGAAGAAAAATCATATGGGTATCCATGTGACACCCACTTTACCTTGCCACCTAGGAATTAATTAAAAAGAAATTTTAGTTGAATGTGAGATTTAGGCCATTAATTGAGGAGCAAAAGGTGTTGAGCAGTCTAGGAAAAAATTAGAAAAAATTTAAGAAAAGTTATAAAGTTAGCAATTAATGATATATAAAATATATATTTTAATAAAAAAATTAAGAAGAAAAATCTTCACGTGGCACTCCATTTGTTTTGCCACCTAGGGATTAACTAAAATGAAATTTTAGTTTAATGAAATGATTTAGGACATTAATTAAGGAGCAAAAAAAAGTTTAGGAAAAAAATGATAGAAGCTTAAGAAAAAGCTATTAAGTTAGTAATTAATGATATAAATTACATATTTTAATATATATAAATTAAGAAGAAAATTCATAGGGGTGTCCACGTGGCACCCCTTTTGCTTTGCCACCCAGGAATTAACTAAAAAATAAATTTTAGTTGAATGGGAGATTTAGGCCAAATTGAAATTTGGAAGCATACCTAGTAAGCAAGGGAAATAGTTAAATGGGCTTGGACTGAATTGCATTCAAGTCATGTAATGATATATATATATATATATATGGAAAAATAGAATTCTTTAAAATGTGAAGACCACCCCCTTAAAAGTTTAAACCTCACACCTATATAATTTTTCAGCAATGAACTAAAAGAGTGAGTTGGCCAACCCTAACACCAATGAGTTGCAATCTAAAATCGAAGAACCCAAATATAATTTTGCAAAATTATCCACCATATGCTGAATCTAACAATTTGATGAAGATGCTTGAGTATCCGACTCCACCACGGACTATTTTCTACTATTTGTTCTTAAAGTTTTCAATTCAAATCCACCACACAAACTCTTTTCTACCAGTTGTTCTTACAGTTTCCAATTTGGATAAAAGGAGAATCATCATTTGATGTCATAATTCGAGTATGCTAAATTGTGTTATGCACAAAACCCTAAAATTAAACACATACACATAAAGAACAAAAAATAACTATATAAACACCCAAAAACTTGAGTTCAAAAAGAATTATGCTACCACAACCAAAATAGGATCTGATGGCGTATCGAAAAATGGGTCTCCCGCACGCCAACCAGATGGTCCATAGTCATCCCATGTCCCAAGTCCTAGTCGGGGGCGGGTCCTGCACACACCAAATGAGAGAAGATCAGGGAGCTAGCGCCGACAGGTTGCCGACCTCTAGCTCTCCGACGATCAAGTCAGAAATGCAAGGAGACTGTAACAGAACTCCTCTCCTTAGGGTTTTTTCTCTTATATCTCATACCTGGAAGACGAAATCACCTGTATTTATAGGCTCGAGCCGGTAAATCTCGTATGTCGCTTTCCCCTCACGTTCTCGCATGACACTGTTGCCCACGTTCTTGGCCATGTCTCTCCTGTCCTCTCTGTCCTTTTCTCAGAGCTGGCAGGTCTTTTGTAGAAGATATTCTATCCAGTATAATGGTTTTTCGGATCAGACTTATCCTTAGGATGAGTCGGTCAGGGTCATCACCTCTCAGCAATTTGGATCCCCCGAGGTCTTGGGGCCATAGGCCTTGATGGTCTTTTCTTGGGATTGGGTATTAAGCGATGGTCGGGGTGATCAGTAGGATGTTCTGGGTCCGTAACCCAGGGATCATTCTGTGTTAGGGTCGGGGGTTTTGAAATCTACGTCGTTGGAGGTTTTGGGTCAGCCCCCCTTGGGACTTTCTAGGTCCAATCTTTCTAGGGTCAGGTCGATAACAAGTAGTCGGGATCAGTTAGCAGGATCTTTAATGTAGTTTTCCCCCATCAATTGCCTCCTATTTCCGAGTCCAAGGTTAGGTGGCCCGGGAATATGGAGTATTTGTGCTCATCATTAACTATTTTGGGCATTGACGGCATGTCATTTTGACTACCGAGGTGATGTCGGTTGGGATAGATGCTAATGATGGCCTTGCATTTAATGGGTTTCAGTTATCGAGGGGGCATGCCTGCGTCAACTATCGGTCATGTCAAGTGTTGTATCGTTTTGGATCCCCAGACTATCTTACTACCATGTTTGAATTTCTTTAAATGTTTTGAGATTTGCATGTCTTTTCATCTACCGGGTTTAATTTCGTTTAACCCTTAGATGGGTGACACATGTACGGTTGGGGATGGTTGGGGCTGTCTATAAATATTTTCCTTTAAAGCTTTTTTAGGTTTTCTTTTATCTTACCTCTCACAGTCTTCTGCCTCAAGCGATTCTCGGCAAGTTTCTGTGTCTTCGTGAGCTATTGCCTTCATCTCTGGGGTTATTTTCTTTCCGCCTCTGACGAACCCTCCTATTCTGGCTTTTTTCGTTCCTTTTCAGGTATCCTCCCATCAAGCCCTCTCTTTATTTATTAGTATCTTTTGTCTATCATTGCTCGGCCCTCTTTTTTTTTCTTTCCTCCGACGTACTCCCGTTAGTGTTTTCCGGGGTCTTTTTTTCTAATCGTTAGTGCTTGTCTTAGTTCTGTTTTGTATCTTCGCCCTCCCCTTTGTTCACCTGCCTATCTAGATGGTGTCTGGGGATACTGTTGACGGAATGGTTGATGGGGCCGATGACTTGTCAGAAGTCTGGTAAGATCTCATGGAGCACGCCTCTAAGCCAGCTTCAACTAGTGCCTGGGGGCTGCCGGGGAGATCGCCCCCGAGGAGGATTTCAGGGTTACCCAATACGATTCTGAACTGGGGGTGAAAATCCTAGCTCGGTATCGCTCGGCTTGTCTTATCCTTGAGGGGGTAGCGCTTACTACCCCCAGGGAGGCCCGGGCCTTTGAGGCCCCTACCGGTAGCGTGGCACTATACAAGCAGGCTCTAAAGACGGGCCTTAGATTCCCACTTCCCTAGTTCCTCAGGGAATTGCTATTCTGCCTTGGTTTGGCACCCGGGCAGTTGATGCCTAATGTCTGGCGGTAGCCATAGGATGCATGGTCCTATGGGAGTTGACTTTTAAGGGGAAGCACTGCCTTACCCTTAACGAATTTTTTCG
This sequence comes from Platanus orientalis, assembly GCA_025762735.1. Taxonomy (NCBI): domain Eukaryota; kingdom Viridiplantae; phylum Streptophyta; class Magnoliopsida; order Proteales; family Platanaceae; genus Platanus; species Platanus orientalis. The sequence continues at coordinate 10,899 of JAOXJP010034285.1, read as the reverse complement.
TTGGTACCAACCAAAGGAGCAAGAACTGGGATGGTTCTTCTTTGTCAGTCGGGATCCGAGCCTCACCTTGGTGACAACACTCCCAAGTTCCAATAAAGGGTGGAAAACCCAATACTTTTTTGTTTCCAGCAATGGCTGGGAGTCCCTCCCGGGTGAGGATCCTAAGGTGAAGTTCAACCGGGCATGGGCGTCCGTCATCAGCCCAATAGGTAAGCTGCCCATCTATCATTTTTTTCTCATACTTTTCTTAGTATTGATCTATTTTTTACCGGGTCTTTCCTTTTCTTTTCTCCCCCCTTTTTCTATAGCTCTCAAGGCGGACGAGGTTTCTGACGAGGAAGATGAACGCATCCAGGAGGTGATAAATTATCCCTCCCACGCCTATCTAGACCTCGTTACTCTCGATCAGCTCTTTTAGTGTGGCGTTGGTCTTAACTCGGATAACTTAGATTTCTTTACTACACTTTCATCCTCTTTCCCCTTCCCCTTTCCCTTTTTTTATTACTACTCTATTTATTTCTTATCGATTTCTAACCTCGGGTTTGTTTTTGTGCAGCGATGAAGACTGACAGGAGTTATCTTACCAAGAGATCAAGGATGCAACCCAGGGGGCAAAGAAGGCTGCTCAGCCGTTGACCACCCGGGCGGGGGTGGTCACGACCTCAAAGAAGAGGAAACACCCCATTGCCCCCGGGGGACCTTCCGTGCCCTTTGCTCCTGAGGCACCCCTAGCACCTCCTACTCCTGCTGCCATCCCAGTCGTCAACCTAGACAAGGATGCCAAGGGTCCCTCTCCTCCTCCTGCAGCAAGGGTTCCAACCGTGACTTCTCAGTTGGCTGCTCCCCTAGTCACCTCCATCACCCCTATCGTGGAGACCCCGGATCCTCCCTCGACTTCCGAGGACCCTTCTGTTGTTGTTGTAGCCTCTACTTCCGCCTCTGATCAGGAAGTGGATGACTCTCTCCTTGGGCCAGATTCCTAGCTACTAAGGACTGGTCCCGAGGGGGCACGTCTCCTAGACAACGTCCCCTCCTCTGACATCGAATATTTAAAGAAGCGTCTCTCTCCTACCGGCATGCATCGAGATATGATGCACTATATGGCCAAGGTAAGAATTTTTGTTGCATCTTTCCTTACCATGTTATTTGTCTGTTTTTAGAGTTCTAATTTGGTTCATAACCCTCTCCCCTTTTTTTTGCAGACCGTAGCTCTAATGGCTACCTCTATCAAGAGGTACAAATACTTTGAGCAGGTCAAGAATAATAACCTCGACTGCCTCGCCAAGACCAAAAATGATCGCTTGGCTTTCAAAGATGAGGCCAAGTCCATGGTTATCAGCCTTGAGAAGAGGCTCCAATGGTCAGAGGACAATCGCTCTAGCGTAGCCAAGAAGGCTGCCGAGCAGGAAGCTCGCATCCAGAATTTGGTCGCTCACTTACGAGATTTTGAGGCGGAGATCACTCAGGCCAGGGGCGAGCTCGGAGCTAAGATGAACCAGCGGGTCAAAGCCTAGAATGACCTCAAGATGGCTATCAAGAGTACGAGGAAGAAGACCATGGAGGAAACCTTGGAATGGGTATGCCTCGAGCTCGAGACAGAGAAAGAGAAGGAAAGGCAAAAGATGTGGGAGGAAGTCTCTCGGGAGGCAGAGGCCAAGTACTTAGCCTCAGACCCTTTCGGCCTCATCAGGGCTGATTATTTCTGGGATAGGAGGAATTCAAGGGCGTCGTGTCCGAGCAATTTCCTGGCGTCAACTTCTCATCTATTAAGCCTAAAGGAACGGGAGCGTGGACGAGGAGGAGGAAGAGGACAGTCAAGGCGATGCCATGGTCGATGAGGGGGCCATCGAGGGAGACCAGGAGGGAATGACCGAGGGGGCAGTCGAGGTGCCAACAGCTACACCTGGGGAACCTGGCTTGGGAGATATTGTAATGGGGGGTGTTAACCCCGAGAAATAGTTTTCAATTTCTCTTTTTTTTTTTTTTTGGCATGTAATATATGTTGCATATGAATGAAAAATTTTTCTGTTATTCTCTGTGCATCATCTCTATTCTTCAAGAATTTTCTAAGTGTTGATGTGTGTCATAATATTTTCGTGTTCCTTATGGGTACAATGGTTGGTAGGAGAGAAAGACCTATCCAAGTGTTGGTGTTTCTTGGGTCGTCTCATTATTTCCCAAGTGGCAAGGGGACAGGGTTAGTTATGTGGACGCCTCGGGGCTGGCCTTTGAGTTGAGCAGGAATAGGTGACCTACCCATGTGTTTTTTATTGTTTTTATTTTTTTAGGTAAGGATTCCCGACAGCGCTTTTGTAGGCTTAAGCCTTATGGTTGTCAGTGTCGCCGGGGATTCTTAGGTGCCCGTTCGAGCTTTAGTCATATGAGAAGAAAGCATCGATGCACTTACTTGGTGGTAGAGGGTCATATTGTAGTCATAGTCAGCTTAACTCAGGCAGTCTCACGAGGATCTGTCGTCGCCTTTCATGACCCCGGGGTCACCTGACTTAAATTGGGGTTGCCTTCATGATTATGGGGTTAGCCTTATAACCCATAGTGGGTCATCCTCTCGACCTGGCGCTTAGTCTTATAACCCAAGGCTAGTCTTATAGCTTGAGACCGAAGGTTGTGCCATCCTCATGGCTCGGGGTCATCCTCATGACCTGAAGATTAGTCATATAACCCGGGGATAATCTTTTAGCCTAGGACCTAAAGTCGTGCCATCCTCATGGCTCGGGGTCATCCTTGTGACCTGAGGTCATCCTCGTGACCTGAAGGTTAGTCGTATAACCCGGGGCTAGTCTTTTAGCCTGGGACCGAAGGTCGTGCCATCCTTGTGGTTCGAGGTCATCCTTGTGACCTGGGGTCATCATTGTGACCTGAAGATTAGTTGTATAACCCGAGGCTAGTCTTTTAGCCTGAGCACAATGATCTAAAACTTTGTCGTCCCTGCATAGTCAGATTGTTTCAACAGTTAGAATGATGACATTGATTTCATTGATAATACTTTCTCAAGTGCTCTACATTCTAGGGTCAAGGTAAGGGCTTCCCCCGTATTGTTTCTAGGTGGTAGGTCCCGGGCCTACTGTAGCGTGTCACCCGATAAGGTCCTTCCCAATTCAGTTTCATCTTTCCCTCCATCGGGTCTTGTGTTGCTAGGGTTACCTTCCTAAGCACCAAGTCCCCGACTACAAATATCCTCGTCTTGACTTAGGAATTGTAATACTTGGTCATTCTTTGTTTGTAGGTGGTTGTCTGAAATGCAGCTTCATCTCTTTTTTCTACTAATAGGTCGAGGTTGAGACTAAGGCCTTCATCGTTCTTTTCTAAATCGAAGTTGGCCACTCTGTGCGAGGTTATCCCAACCTTGACGGGAATTAGTGCCTCTGTCCCAAACACTAGCGAGAAGGGTGTTTCCCCCGTAGGAGTCCTTGTTATGGTACGGTACACCCAAAGGACACTCAGGAGTTCTTCGGGCTAAAGACCTTTGGAGCTGTCGAGCCTCTTCTTGATCATGCCCAGAAGTGTTATGTTCGTGACCTCCACCTGGCCATTGGCTTAAGGATGGGTCGGGGAGGAAAAGTGATTCCTGATGCCGAGCTCTGTGCAAAATTCTAGATACTGGGCATTATCAAATTGCTTGTCGTTGTCGTTGACTATAATCCAGGGGATCCTAAATCGGCAGATGATGGATCTCCACGTGAAGTCGCCGATACTCTTCTCTGTAATCTTTTTCAGGGGCTCAGCTTCTACCCACTTAGTGAAATAGTCGATGGCCACCACTAAGAACCTTACCTGTCCTTTCCCCCACTAAGCAAAGGTCCAAGGTCCCGTCGTCAGGACTAACTCCTCTACGGGTGTCCTTGGGATGTTGGTAAATCTTTGACACTTATCGCATTTCGGGGCGAGGAGGGCCGCATCCTTTTGTATAGATGGCCAATAATGCCCGACCGGATCACTTTGTGGGCCACTGCCCTACCCCCCAAGTGACTTCCGCATATCCCCTCGTGTATCTCTTAGAGTACATAATTGGCTTCCTCCTCGGCTAAGCACCTTAGCAAGGGAAGAGTGAAGCTCATTTTGTAGAGAGTGTCATCGGTAAACAAGTACCGACTCACCTGGGTCTTCACCTTTCTGGCCTCGTCCCTGTCCTCGAGAAACTCGTCATTCCTCAAGAACCTTATGATCTGGCCGGCCCACTCGGGCTCAAGGTTTGTCGCGTTGACTTCTTTTTCTTCTCATTTTTTGATACGAGGCTCAAGTAGGCACTCAACGAGGATCTTGGGGGTTAAGTCCTATGCGGTGGACGATGCGAGTCTAGCTAGCCTGTCAGCTTCTTCATTGTCCTCCCATGGGACCTATTGTATTCTGAAGCACTCGAACCATGACTTCTCTTTTTCAACTATGCTGAGATATTGCTTCATCTGGCTATCCTTGACCCCGTACTCCCCTTGTACTTGCCTAACTACCAGTCGGGAGTCACTATGAACCTTAACCTTTCTAGTCCCTAGTGCAAGGGCAAGGCGTAGTCCCGTGATCATTGACTCATATTTGGCTTCGTTGTTGGTTACTTTGAAGCTAAACCTAATGGCATACTCGAGCTTGTTTTTCTCTGGTATGATGAAGACCACTCTTCCCCCGACTGAGCTATTAGTGGAAGAACCATCCATGTGTATGACTCATTTTGTCCAGTCTACTTCTTCTTGTGGTTCGTCATGCATTTCGGTCGATAGGCCTGGTGCGTAGGTATACTAAGCGATGAAATCCGTGACTGCTTGGCTCTTGATAGATTCTCAAGGGTGGTACTCGATGTCAAACTCACCCAAATCCACTGATCATTTGACTAACCTTCCTGAGGTCTCAGGCCGGTGGAGTATGGATTTGAGTGGCTGATCAGTTAGGACCCAGATGGTATAGGCTTGAAAATAGGGTCATAATCATCGAGCAGTAATGATCAGCATGAATGGCATCTGTTCAGCCCTTTGATACCTTTCTTCTGCCCCCTTGAAGGCTTTACTGGTGTAGTATACCGGTGCTTGTGCCCTAGCCTCTTCCCTTACCAGTACCGAGCTTACCGCCGTCTTCGACACTAACAGGTATAGGTAAAGCACCTCACCTTGCTTTGGTTGATTAATTAGTGGTAGGCAACCAAGGTGGTTCTTAAGCTCCTGCAATGCCTTGTCGCACTCTTCGTCCCAGCGGAAGGCCTTCTTTAGCAGCCGAAAGAAGGGGCAACATCTGTCTATCGCCCGGGAGATGAACCTACTTAATGTGGCGACCCTCCGGGCCAAGTGTTATACTTCTTTTGTGTTTCTCGGGGCTTGCATGTCGAGTATGGCCTTCACCTTGTCGGGGTTAGCTTCTACTCCCTGTTGGGACACCATGAACCAAAGGAATTTTCCGACTGATACCCCAAAGGTGCATTTACTGGGGTTAAGTTTCATCTTGTGCTTTCTCAATGTCTGGAAGGTCTCACTTAGATCCGAGAGATGTTGTTTAGTTCACAGGCTCTCTACCAATATGTCGTCAACATATACCTCGACGTCCTTTCTATCCAGCTTTTGAACATTTCATTTACGAGTCTCTGATATGTTGCCCCTGTATTCTTCAGCCCAAAAGGCATCACCCGGTAGCAGTAGAGTCCTCGGTCGGTAATAAAGGTGATATTCTCCTTATTAGGCCCGTGTATTTTTATTTGATTATATCTAGAGAAGACGTCCATAAAGCTAAGGGTTTGGTGACTGGCCGTGGAATCTACCAGAATGTCGATCCTTAAGAGCTGGAAGCTGTCTTTCAAGTAGGCCTTGTTGAGGTCCGTGAAGTCAACACACATCCACCACTTTTCATTCGGCTTCCTCACCATGACCATATTCTCTAGCCAATCGGGGTAATAGACTTCCCTCACAAAGCCGGTCATCACTAGTTTTTCTATCTCTTGCACGATTACCTGGTTCTGCTCGAGGGCAAAGTTTCTCTTCTTCTACTTGGCGGGCCTCGAGGTCGAGTCTACATTTAGCCTGTGCACAACCATGCAGGGATCTATTCCTAGCATATCCACATGCGTCCAAGCGAATACGTCCAAATTTCTAATGAGGAAGTTTCGTAGTCGGGCCTTGAATTCTTCGAGCAAGTCGGACCCTACTCAGGTGACTCCATCAGTCATGTCAGGGTTAAGGGTGACATCCTCTAATTCTCCTTCAAGTTCTGCTGCTACCTGGGCCCTCTCATCTCGGACCCCTAAGCTATCGATTGATATGCTTTCTTTTGAGGCCGACTCTCCTTTGAGTAAGGCCATATAGCACTCCTTGGATGCCACTTGGTCTCCTTTAACTTCTCTGACTCCCCCTTCTATTGGGAAATGCATTAAGAGATGGTAGGTCGAGGTGACTGCCCTAAGTCGATTGAGCACCAGCCACCCCAGGATTGTGTTGTACGCAGAGGGGCAGTCCACTACCAAAAAATAATCACCCGGGTTAATTGACGCTCCCCCGAGCCCGCGGTTACTAGCAAACTGATGGTCCCTAGAGGCATCAGCCTATCATCCTTAAATCCGACTAAAGGTGTCGGGGCCGGCTTCAACTTGTCTTGCTCAATACCCATTTGATTAAAGGCCGAGAGGTAGAGAATGTCCGTCAATCTCCTGTTATCGATCAGGATACAGTGCGTGATATAGTTAGACACTACCAACGTCACTACTAATGCGTCGTCATGCGGCTAGCTTACTCCTTAAGCGTCTTCTGTAAAGAAGATGATAGGGAGATGATCTATCTTTTGGCATTTATTCGGCCTCTCGATCATCATTAGTTATCGGTTTCTCTCATCACGAATCTGTCTCACGTACGACTTCTTTGCCAAGTTGGATTCTCCTCATCCGACGAACCCTCCTGCTATCACTCTTATCTCCAATATTGGCCCTTTGGGTCTTCTTTCTTTCTGAGGGGGAGCACCCTGACGAGTGTTCTCGTGCCTAGCTTGTTGCCATTCTGCGACAAACCTCTTCAGTCGCATCCACTGAATGAGAGCCTCTATCTGTTCCTTTAAGTCAAAATAGTCATTAGTGTTGTGGCCATGGTCCTAGTGAAAGCGGCAGTACTTTTAATGGCTTCTCTTCTCTGGGGGTCATGGATCCTCTCAGGCCATTTGATACTCGAGTCATCCCTGATATGAACAAATACTTGCTCCACGGGTGCATTAAGGGGAGTCTAGTTTTGAAACCTACTTGGTGGGAGGTTGACCCAGGGCCGGATCGCGCGGTTGAGGTCACCTTCTCTCCCTTGGCCACTTCTGTCCTCCCATGGTGTTTATTGTTATTCCCTCTTTCTTTTGTCAGATTATGAAATGTATCTGGCATTCCGATCTCACCTAGTGTTGAGGGTGTCCTCAACGTTCATGTGTTATTACGCTTTCACCATGAGGTCGGCCATGCGGGATAGGGGTTCTTAGAGAGGGAGAACAAGAGTTTAGAGGGCAGTAGCCCAGCCATCAGAGCGGCAACGATCATCTTTTCATCGGCATCATCGACTTATAGGGCCTCCTTGTTAAACTAGGATATATAGTCTCATAAGGACTCCCCTTTGTTCTGCTTGATATTCAGGAGATAGGTGGCCAGCTTCAGGGGCCTTTGCCGGCCAATGAAATAGCCAACAAACTATCGACTTAACTCCATGAAATTGGATATGCTTCCAAGTTTCAACCAACTGAACCAAACCCAGGCAAGCCCCTTGATTGTCGTTGGGAAAGCTCGGCACATGATTTCGTCGGGGGTCGCCTGGAGGTTCATATGCGTTTTGTAGGCCTCCAAGTGATCTAGAGGATCCCTACCACCATCAAATATCTCCATTTACGACGTCTTGAATTTTTCTGGGAGGTGTCGAGTCATCACCTTCGAGGTGAAGGGGTGATCCATCCTCTATATCAACTCGTCGACGATTGTTGGGATCTTTCCCTTCAAGACTTCCCTCATCGTCACCATTTCCTTCTTCATGTCTTCCGTATTTTCTTCCCAGGAGCCCAGGACGTGGGTCCTTCCTTTATGGTGACTTTCTCTAAACCAGGAAGCTGAGATGCTCAGCGCTCGTCCTCATGCCCTTGGTTGTGGCTTTGGGCTGGGGTCCCTAAATCTTTCGCTCAAGTCCGTCCACCCTTGGGGTTGGGGAACGTGCCCCATCAGAGATAGAGGTCTCCAACCCATCAACCCCGTTGATATGGTCCTGTTGAACCGCCATCAACCTGGTATTAACCATGCGGACCTTTAGTTCTGCCGAAAACAAATCGCTCCCACAGACGGCGCCAACTGATGGCATACCGAAAAATGGGCCTCCTACATGCCAACCAAATGGTCCACAGTCGTCCTAGGTCCCAGGTCCTAGTCGGGGGCGGGTCCTGCACACACCAAATGAGAGAAGATCAGGGAGCTAGCGCCGGCAGGTTGCCAGCCTCTAGCTCTTTGACGATCAAGTCAGAAATGTAGGGGGACTGTAGCAAAACTCTTCTCCTTATGGTTTTTTCTCTGATATCTCATACCTGGAAGACAAAGTCACCCATATTTATAGGCTCGAGCTAGGGCATGTCAAGGTAAAGCTCGTCTGTCGCTTTCCCCACATGTTCTCCCATGGCACTATTACCCACGTTCTTGGCCATGTCTCTCATGTGCTCTATGTCCTTTTCTCAGAGTTGGCAGGTCTTTTGCAGAAGATATTCTATCTAGTATAACGGTTTTTCGGATCAAACTTATCCTTAGGCTGAGTTAGTCGGGGTCGTCACCTCTCAGCAATTAGGATCCCCCGAGGTCCTGGGGCCATAGGCCTTGATGGTCTTTTCTTGGGGTCGGGTATTGAGCAAAGGTCGGGGTGATCAGCAGGATGTCTTCGGTCCGTAACCCGAGGATCGTTCTGTGTTAGAGTCGGGGTTTTGATATCTACGTCGTCGGAGGTTTGGGGTCGGCCCCCCTTGGGACTTTCTGGGTCCAATCTTTCTAGGGTTGGGTCGACAATAATTAGTTGGGATCAGTTAGTAGGATCCTTATTGTAGTTTTCCCCCATCAGGATCTAAAAGCAATTTTAAAACAATTTAAGTATATAAAACACATATAGATTAAAAAGTGTCACCACAAAATCATTGAAACTAAACAAACAACAAAGAGAATAATAAAAGCATAGAAAAAGCATGATCTCTTTATCAGAGTGATAAGCGATGCAACATAAGAGTGAGAAGATTTGGAAGAAACGTCATGTATGAGAAGCTCCCACTCTCTATTTTTCTTTCTTATTGCCCATCACCAGCCGGAAAAAAAATAGGCTCTCCTTTCACCTAAATCCAGAGAACCATAGGATTGGAATCCGAGGACTGGAACCCAGGGCTTGGATTTCCAACGCCACCTTTATAGGAGCGTGGTTTGGAGAAAAATTCACTCTAACCTAGAATCAAGGTTATAAAGGAGTTGAATCCAATACACAGGAGATCTCAGACACAAAAGTTTGGGTTCTGCATGGTTTAGTGCACTCTAATGCATTAAAAAACACTTAATAGGAAAATATATTTGTCATTAAAAAACAAATTAAATTTTAGTTTTTTTTTTTTTTTTTTTAAAAAATGTTTAGGGTTGTGCTTGGTATTAAAGATAAACATATTACTAAAAGAAAAGATATTAAGTGGAAATGAGTATTTGTTTTTTATAGGAAGCAAGTAAAGGAGTATTAGTTTTTAATAGGAAGCTTGATAGAGGGTGTTTAGGAAGATGAAAAGATGTTTTTCCATCCAAGTCTACATGCTATTCACTACATGATGAGGGAGGAGATGATTTAGAGTGATTAAGGTGTAAGAGCTAAATTAGGAGAGATTAATATAGGGATTTTCCCCAAAACGGTTCAAAGTTTTGGCAAAATTGCTAAATAACGAGGTAAAAAAAATTATTTGCGAAATCGGTTTTTTTAGGGGTAAATGTGTAAAAAATGAGGTAGTTAACGGTTAAAAGGTTTATTTTTTTCCTTCTATACCCCTAAGCCCGCCAAATATATTCTCTTTCTAATTCCCTTTCTTATTTCATCTCTCTCAATAGCATGAATAGATTACTTGTCTCTTGTACTATTGTAAAATAATCTCTTGTTGATTTGTATATCATCCTACTTGATCTTGACATGGCAAGCCAACAGGACCATCCTACAGTAATGGCCTATATGTGCAGCTCGTTAATAGCCACCAACTCATCCATCTCACAGAGGTCTTGCTCAATCTTCATCACATCACTCTCTCGGCGTGCTCTATCAACACCTCCAGTATGTTCTTCAGCATCTTAATCGTTGTGCATAGCACAATCACTGAGAAGATAGATAAGGGTACATGCATATCAGATCAATTATCTTCCATTCAGGCTTGTACCAGATAATTGCCCCTCTAATCATCACCCCGATACTCTGGATAGAGTCCCCAAGTACATGAAGATAAGCCCCCTATGTGTTGATGTTTTACTACTTCTTTTTATGACCAGTTTTTGCTTTGTGTGCATCCTTACAGATTTCTGAAGCAAAGGTTCAATAAGATAAGCAGCTTCATGAATGTGATTGGGCTCATGGAATTTGGACTGTCCCTATGGTGGTGATGTGTGAGAATGCTTATTCCATGGTTGTGGCCCCAAATTAAGGCCATATACAAGCAGGACATTATCGGAGTGCCAAAACAAAACTGGAGTGTTTCCAAGCTTTAAAAAGGTAAGAACTGTTGGTAGCATCATGTTGGATCAATTGTCTTCTCGAGGAAGTAAAAAAGCAGCAAGATTGGTGCTTTGCATGAACAGCTTAATGGTGAAGTATTTCTATCACAGTCACAGGCAATTGAGGATAAGAGAAGAGAAAGAAACCATGATGATACAGAGATTATAAACCAAGAACGTGTGGGAAGGATTTG
>JAOXJP010034274.1:0-16686 GCA_025762735.1 Platanus orientalis | reverse complement strand
CCTTACACTATTTAAACCCCTCCACCACCACATGTTAGTGTAGTGCCCAACATGACATGGGCATCCATGCCCACCATCACCATGACCCCACATCATTGGTCCCCACCTATAAAAACCCCCGATTCGGCTAAGTACGAGAGTAAAAAATCAGACTAAGAAATTCCCAAAAGAAAGAAAGAGAGAAAAGAAAAAAGAGAAAGAAAGAAAGAGAGAAAGAAAGAGAAGGAAAGGAAAGAAAAAATAGAAGAAAATCTCTAAGGTTGGTCTCCTCTCCCCTCTTTATTTTGAAAAACACCCATGCTGTAAGGGACCCATACATGAATTCATTTAAGTAAGTCCCATAGTGGGATATAGGGGAGACAAGCTTGTCTCCCCTCATTTACTTTGTTTTTGGACTATCATAATTGTGGGGATCATAACTCCTCCAATTGGAGGAGTTAAGAGATAAAATTTTGACTAAGTCATTGTCATAGTGACTCACATGTCCACCAAATTTGATTCCCGAGGTGGACCCCACTTGCACATTACACAAGTGTATTTACATACTGTCTAAACAGAGTAGTGAGAGGTCCACGAATTTTATTTTTGTTTATAAAATTAATTTTTGAGTTATTTTTGTTTTATTTATTACCTAACTAATTTACACATCTAAATTAATTTTTATAGTTCATTTTATTAAGGATTAGGTATTTTACCATAATTTCATTCGAATTAATTCTTTGCTGTTCTCGTTTTGTATTCAATTTAGTCACCATGCTTGTTTGCTAATCAACTTCTCATGCACATGTCATCTTATCCTTATTTTTGCACAATAGCTTCCTAATGTAGTCTGGAGATTCTTTGCCAAATTTGGGCTTAACCCCATGGGTGTAACCCCCGAAATGGGCCCCACAACCCACTGACCTTATAGGGTTCAGTGCTGATTTGCGCATAACTCACCTACTTTGAAAAATTCAAAGTAGGGTTTACCCTTGCCCAGTGGGGCTGAAAATTCTCAAAGAGTCTGTTGGGGTAATAACCCGACCCTCTGAAAAATTCTAGGCCTAGGGACTTCCCTTGGTGGTCCAAAAACCCAAAAAATATGCTGTTGGTTTTTGACCCAGAATCAGTACACCTGAACTTTCACTCCTGTGAAAGATCAAGCGTACTTAAAGATCAAGCATACATCCTGAGATCAGTCGTACCAACCTGAATGATGCTATTTTGATATCCCCACATGTCCAATGACACATAAGGGTTGGTGTACCCTTAAAAATCTTGTACAAAAAATTTCAAGTCTCTGGTTTTACTGAGATAGTAGAGTGGGATCCATTTGTGCCAGTACGCCTGAACTTTCACATCTGTGAAAGATCAGGCGTACATAGTGTTCAGGTGTATAGTTTGAGATCTGGCGTACCATTCTAGACCTTTTTATCCTTTTGTTCCCAAATGTCTAAAGGTTTGTAAAGACCTATAGAACCTTAGAACATCTCAGGAAATATTTCTAGAACTCAATTTTTATTGGAGTTACAGAATGTGGTCCATTTGGGCCAGCACGCTTGAACTTTTACTTAAGTGAAAGATCAGGCGTACTGATAGAAAATGACCAAAATCCCATTTTTTAAAGTCTCGTTTAATAATATTTAAACATTGTGAGGTTAGAGGAGTCACCCTAAAAGGTGGGTAATTGGGGTGCCTAACACCTTCTCCAATTACAACTAAATAGCTTACCCTAATTCTTAGGTATCCCGGAGTAGTCTAAGAGTCGTCCAAGGGCCTAGCATTAGGCTATAAGGCTCGTGCCCCTCCTTTCCCCTCAGGAGTGGTGGTGACTTTGAAAGCAAAGTCGATGGCATCCATCATGCTAGGCTTTGCATCTCGCGGAAGTGGGCGTGGAGACCTACCAGTCTTTCCGTGATGCCCACAGGACGGTGACTCCGCTTGAAATTTTTACTGTTTAACCTTTGAATATACGATGCCAAAATGTTATTAAACTTTCTTTATTTTGTTTCATATAAAGCATGTGTTCATATAGGCTTTAGGGCGTATCATTAGTTAGGAGGATACACTTGCATTTGAACCATATTAAACTTCCATCTTAGGGTAGAAAACATGTTCACAATAGACTTAGATCAAATAAACTAGTTAGTAGGACCAAACTCACTTTTAACAAATTGTTTGAAACACTTGTTTGATTTTTCATATTGTTATAATGAGTCCATAAGATATGACACTGCACTGTGCACGAACATTCGTGAGCCCTATTTTGTCATTACCCACCAATGGACCGACATTGGCAAATATCTAGAATAGGGGACAACGCTTGAACCGTGGCTGTTACGTTAGTATGGTTAGGCTGAGTAACCCAACCCAGTCACTATCCCTAAGATTTGAGTAATTGGACAGGTGTTTAGACTGGGAAACCTTATAGAATATCTCTAATAAAAACTTTTATGCATATACTCATTTTAAGTTAGAGTTTGTTTAGGATACACTTATATAGCTTAGAGGGTTAGAAGTAGGGGTTTGTTTGTTGTTGTGCTTTTACTTGATTGCTTGCATGTGTTAACACTAAAACCAAGAATCCATGTCCAATTTGTCATTTAAAAAAAAAAAAAAAAAGGAAAGAAGAGAAAGTTTATTTTCATAGATACTTAGGTAGATTTTTGGGTTTATACATTTTCCCACCTAGTACATATTCACACACCACAAACCATGCTAAAGATCAAACAAAAAAGAATCTTTTTATTCCATTTCATATTCATTTATACAAAATTCAACACTTGTCCAAAAAATAAAAACAAAAAAAATCTAATCCAGAGGATCCTCCTCTTCTTCTTCGATCACTCGAGATAACCACCACTTCAAAGACCTTTGACCTACATGCTTCCTCTTGTAGGTCATCCTCACCCCTGATTTTTTAACACCCCCCGATGTGTCCACTCCTTTCCCCTTATCTTGGGGAAGTGCTATTTTGTCTCTAGGGTAATAGGTATACCCTCTACTGTCCCCACACCAACATCTGTCTCAACCCTTGTAGCAATGGGGGTGTCCCTAGTGGCCTCTGAACCCATGCCTACCCTAGTGTCGGCCGGTGTACTCCCTATAGTTTGCAAACCCGCCTCTATGGCTTAGTGCTCATCTGTTCTTGGTGGGTTGTCTTCTTCTTTCCTTGAGGGTGTTTCTCCAACTAAAATCAAATAGACAAGTTAGAAATCAGAAAAATATTTTCAAAAACAAATAAAACATGATAACAAACAATGTAAACCTTGTTACCTCAGCCATGCGGGCCCTATACCTCCCCCTCTGAGAAGCCAATTCCCTGCCCTTGTCATGATGAACTTGTCTCACCAGGGCATGGGAACGGGCAAGCATCTGAAGTGCGCCCATGAAAACCTCTTAGGAGACCTGTGAAACAAATAAAAATGTTAAAAAAAAAGAAAAGAAAGAAAGAAAAAAAAAACCTCGGTCACTAAGGGGGGAGGAATCATGCCTCAGGCACTGTGTTCTCAAGGAGGGGTAGCTCTAGTGTCTCCCCCATCGCATTGGTCACTGTGACACCTCGGGGAGCACCCCAAACAAATCCTTAGATGAAGCCCCCTCGCTTGGGGCTTTCCTTTTCCTTCTTCCCCTTTTCGGAGCAGGAGCTTCCACATTCTGGGGTGCAACCCTAGGTCGGTCGGCCATGCTAGTACTAGCTTAATCAAAACAAATAAAAATAAGTTAAACCAGTAAAAATCAAATAAACAAGTAACAAAACAAAAACCCACAAAACCAAAACAAGTAACTAAAGCTAAGAACATACCTCTCCCTCAACAGGGTCTGCCAAGGGTCCACAAGTCTGAGTGGCCCACCACTTGGCATAATTCACATCTGAGACCAGATAGGCATCAATGGGCTGGCCTATCTCCCCCTTGCCCAAGGGATCCTCTGTCTCAATCACTCATGGTGGGGGATAGGAACCACAAACCCCTCGGGACATGCTATTTGCCTATAACATCTCTCCCCCAGGTACCACTCGACCTTACTAGGGGCTAGAGGGATCATCCGGGTATTTGACCACTCGAGGGCAACCACAAATTCTTGGGCCAGGTCCCCACCCAAACCCCAGGCTCCCTAAGGAGCCCAGTTGACCTACAAGTAACAAAATTATTAAGTATAAATTAAAAGAAATTTAAAAAAAAATTAACAAAAAGTAAGTACTAACAAGTAAATAAAATCTACGTGGGAAGTCGTAATCTGGTCCAAGTCCCTCCTAAATACCGAGATAGACTTCTTCTTCCTCGGTTGAACATGATAGGTTGTCCACCTGTCAATGCAGGGGACTGAAAATAGGTTTGACCCTTTCTTTGTGGGGCTAAAGGGGCCAGCCTCTCGTAGCACCACACATGTAAAACAATAAAAATAAACAAGTTAACTAAAATACACCAATAAACTTTAAACAAGACACATATTAAATGTTGTAACTAGCCTCCCACAAGAAGTGTAAGCCTAGGAATACTTTCTTCTTCCCATTGGCCACCTCATTCATGTTAGAGTACATCCACCTAAGGGTGGATTTACCACAACAATAAGAACTAACTTTCGTTAGGTCTTTAAAGGCCGGAAGAAAGTTGAAGAAGGTTCGGTCACTCCTGGCATTGAACACAGACTGAGTAAACATGTAAAGGTGGAACTCTCGGACTTAGTAGTCAATCTCCATGGGAGAACTATCATCTGTGGCCCATACGTATGTCTCCTCGAACCAAGAAGACAAAACCCCTCTGAACCCTCTGTCATAAGCAATGGGTTGGGGCCCTAAGCAGTTCTAGATCATCTCCTGGGATGGGGCCGTCTTGAAAGGGGGAGGGTTGCTTCCCATGGGCAGTCTGGTCATCATATAGAAATCCATCAGAGGCAACCCAATCTCACCCATGGGTAGATGAAAGGTACCTGTGATAGGAGACCACCTCTCCGCTAATGTCACGAGCAGCCCTTTGTCCACCTTCAGTAGCGGAATATTGAGAAAAGGCTTGAACCCCATCTCCCTCACCTTGTCTTTAGCCTTGCTACAAATGCATTCCCACATCATAAGAACACCAGACCATGACCCTTGGGTCCCCACATTTTCCCTATCCTACAAAAAAAATAATAACAAACAAAGAATTAACAAAAAAGGGGGGATCAACAAGCAAAAAAAAAAGTCACTGTTAGTACGCCTGAACTTAATTACCTGAAAGTCTAGGCATATTGAGTGTTATTAGGGTAGAATGAGGATTTTAGGCATATACCCCATTCTTTTCTAAAAAAAAATATTTAAAAAACAATGTAGGGGGTTAATTAAACAAAAGTAAAAACAAAAATGTGGTCCCAAATGAGGTTTAACTATAAAAATCAAACATTTTTTCAATTTCTTTCTTAAAAACAAGAAATAAATAAACAAAAGGAATGGGGGGCATTTACCAAATGGTAAAAATCAAGAAAAAGTGTGAAACCCACATCTAAATTAAATCTAAATAAAATTAAAGAAAGAAAAGAAAGATTAAAAAGATGTAAAACTTACCTCATCATCCAGCAAGTTCTTACATAGGGCATCCTTATGAGAAGGAAGAAGCGGGTTATCTCGTGATGATCCGCTAGAGCTCATTGTGTTTGGAAGGATGGGAAAAGATCAAAGCCAAGTAAAAATCAGTTGCCAAAGGTTTTCCCTTGCAATAGCATTGTTGTGATATTCAAAAACTGAAAAAAACAAAGAAAGGCCTCGTGGGAGTTTTAATAGACTGTAACTGCCCAGTACGACTGAACGTGCCATATGCTTGAACTTTAATTGAATTAAAGCTCAGGTGTACTAGCAAAGATTAGGCGTACTGACCTGTTTTTTTCTTCTTCAAAAAAATCCAATTTCTCTCTCAGTTTCAAATCATTAACTATTTTTTATGATTATTTGGTAGGAATGGACTCTAGACCCATTTTCTTGGAACCATTCACCACCACTTCCATCAAGTTCACCTATGCGCTTGTTTCACTCTTGCCAGAGGAACAAGCTATTTGGGCAGACCAAAGCTGGCTCGGGGCCACCTTGTCATTATTCTGCATTCGTCTTGATTGGCCTCCCTTAGAAGCGGTTGTTTCTTTTTGGGATCCTTCAGCTATGGTTTCCACTTTAGGAAACATGAGTTGACCCCAACAATTGAAGAATTAGAATCCTTCATGGGGGTTGAAGCATTGTTATCACACAGAGGCAATCTTCCTCGCTCATAAAAACAATTATTTCAAAGATTTTTAGTCCACCATCAATGTCTTAAAAGCTTTCTTACCTAAAGAAGCTTTTGGTGATTTTCTGTATTGTCCCTTTGACCTTTTACTAGACTAAGGTTGGGAAAAGGTTGGAGATTTCTTAGACCTAGCCAAGTTTAAGGCCTTCACTTTGACAGTCTTGGGTCAACTTCTCCTATCATGTAGTCAACATCCTATCAGTGGGGTCTTATGTAGCATCTTGGGACAACTTTCTGAAGGGAAGACTTTGGCCCCTATGATCATTATGGAGACCATATCATGCTTATCTCATTGTATTTGATTGCATAATGGCCGATTATATGGTTGCCCAACTTTCTTGCAAGTTTGGCTTCGCGAACATATCTCTTTGTTACCTTCATCCATTCCTCTTCAAGTCATTTCAATTCAAGCTTCTTCAGGGAAAAAAGCACTGATAGACTACCAAGGACGTTTTGCTAGTCTACCTAATGAATATATCATTTGGCAAGCCAAATGGTATAAAGCTCATTACCCACATTTGTTTTCAAAAAACCGCACATACATAATTCTCACAGGGCTATATCAAAGTACACCTTATGTACCAACTTGAGTGCTCCATTAATTTGCTCTTTGTCAAGACTTGTTGGACTTCACTACAGTTTATGTGGGTGTCCACAAGCTCGATTACAAGACACCTCATCAGGCCTGGTCTCAATTGGCTATGCTTTGGGACAATTCGCATACTCGTGGTACTTGGCATCTACCCTTAGTGTCCACCAAGACACCCAAGACATCATTTCCCTATGAGTTGTGGATTCACAACTTCATTTCAGCATCATTGGCAACGTCGGTCACTAATTGTCCAAACAAGAAGATCCGGCCAGATGTACCCTCCACCTCATAAAGGGCGCTATCCCAAACTGAGTTAAAGTTAGAACAATCTCTTTGAGATCTCACAAATGAGTAGGCTCTACATCATCAGACTCATGCAACCCTTGAGACCACTTATGTAACTCTCAAGACCACTTAGGCATCCCTTGAAGCCGAATTTACCATTCGTGCTAAGGTCGAGGTCTCGAGGGATAATCATCATGAAGCAAACAACACTTTAACCAAGCTTGTCAACACATTGAGGGGTGAATTCAATGATGTAAGGGCCTCACACACTAATCTGGACACCAAACTTCGGTGCAGCAACACTATAGCCTCTTTGCAAACTCACTGGAGGCTTGAATGGATTTAGAACTTGTGTGAGCATGTCTTTTCTCTAGGCTATGAACCAATGGGAGCTCCACCACCACCTCCTAGAGTCCTAGGACTCTAAGTTATGTATTATTTTTCCTACTTTCTGTAAAAGTTCGGCATGCCTTTGTTTATAACTATTTTTGATATATGTATAATAAATGAATTTTTGCTTTTCTCAAAATTATGATTTGATAGTTGGACATGAATTCACTTATATGACCTACCATTTGTCTAAATATTTTTGGCTTAAATATATGCACTGTTAAAATTCAAATTCTTAGATGAAATGATATTCTTCTCAATGTAAAAAAAAAGAAAAGATAGCACCTCTCGAAACTAGGCTATAGAAATAGAAGAAGGCACAGTCCCAGATCGCCATGGCAGGAGGAACTCCACTGACAACCGACATCCCATCTTCCACAATTCTTGAGGGTTCAATTGTAACTCCTCTCCATTCTCAGGTTGAACCTGGTGATTAGTTGACATTGCAACAAAAGGCTGAGTTGGAGAAGTTGCTAGAAGCCTTCATGTCTAAACATGGTGCATCTTCTTCTTCCACTTGACAAACTCTCCCACTGACACAAACTCAAACATCAGTCCCTCCCCAAAGTCAAGGGTGAACCTCAACAGAGTTCAAAAAGGTACTTTATGAGTACCTTAACCAAATTGGAGGGCCCATAAACCAGTCACAGGGCCAGTACTCCTCCCTTGAGTCTTTGTTGAAACAATCCCATAACTCAAATTTTGCCAGATCCTAGGAAAACTCACTAATTTTCACCATAGCCCCCAACCGCACTACTACCCAGGTCCAAGGCCCACAATAATCCATAGCAGACATGGAAGAATAGTACGAACTAGGGTATCGGAGTAGAAAAGGGAAGGGAGTTTTAGTCTCTTCACCTTAAAATGAAACCGAGATTAAACTAGCCAAAATGACTAATGAAATTGAATTTTTGAAAGGGGGACAGTTCCCATTAAACATGGACTTTGAAGACCTGTGCCTACATCCGGGTGGTGACTTACCGAGTAACTTCCAAATTCTTGACATGGAGATGTACGATAGTACCAGTTACCCCAAGATGCATCTAAGGATGTACTGTAATGCCATGTTATAGGGGGGATGAGATGACTGAGTTCTGGTATAAATGTTTCCAAGAAGTTTGGAAAAGGATGCGGCTAAGTGGTTTGCATGATAGAATAAGAGGGACATAAGCACCTAGAGGACTTTGACAGGGGCTTTCATTGATCATTTCCGATTCAACCTCGAAACGTTGCCTACTAGAGAGGATATTGAGGGGATGCACCCTTACGACAATGAAGGTATTGGATTACACTTACCAATGGAGGCAAAGAACTTCAAACCTAAAGCATCCAATGTCAGAAGAAGATATGATCTCTATTTTCTTGAAAACCCTAGGCTTAACTTATCAACTAATGCTTCTCATAGCCTCTATAGGAAATTTTGCTGAGGTCATTAACAAGGCCACCCATGTTCAGTTAGCCATAAGGGCAGTCCTCGTTATAGAAGTAACCACAGTGCCCCTGTACAAACTGGACAGTCCCTAGAAAAGTCATAGTAACTCACCCTGAGAGCAATGCTATGCAAACCATTGAGATTCCCTAACCTGCTCATAGCAGTGGTTACAATCATCAACAATCTGTAAATTTTCCAATTATGGCACGATTGCTTCCTGACTTGTAGGCAAAGCCCTAGCCAAGGTTAATGTCCATCCCGTTTGAGGATAGGAAAAGAAGAAAATTCACCCCATTGCCTTACTCATACAAGGACGTCATGGATTATCTTGTAAGGGTCTATTACACCTTCTGGAGCCAAGACCCGTCCTCAGCCATTACCCCTTAGGTATGATGCGAATGAACACTATCTGTTCCATCAGCATCCCATAGACTAGTGTTTCATCCTAAAGCATTATAACCAAGACCTCATTGAGGAAGGGAAAGTATCTTTTGGTCCTTCATCAAACAACCCACCATCCAACTCCAACATCCTCTAAAACCCACTCCCGTCACAACCACCATCCAAAGGGACCAACTAATAGAAGTGGGAAATCAAGAATTCAATCTAGCAAGCTTTATCACCAAGATTGGTGATGTTAAACCTACAATAATCCTCCCCAAAGATAACCATGTGCTTTATCTGACCCCTATAAACCTCACCACTGAGGAGATTTTGGCCCTATGGTACACCCTAGAAGAAGAGCCCCTTTCACTACTCCCACTAGATGATGAATTGCAAGTTCCCATAATGGCTAAATCATTACACATACACAAACTTACTACATTCCTCCTCTACCTCTGGAATCATCCCCACCATCCTTCTATACCTTTCCCCCATCTATGCCATATCCACCACCATCCTTGATTGTCCCTCCTATTATGATCATTCCCCCACCACTCACTCTACTATATGAATACAACAGGATTCCCTATCACTATAGGGTAGGAGTAGGTGAGTCTCACCCGGGTTTATCAGCAGACGAGGTGGCAAACCTCATTGGTCTCATTACCCAATCAGGTAGAATCACACAATCGGCCATTACAAATCTACGCTAGGATTCTGTCCAAGGGAAGGCAAAAATAGGGTTGTGGTCAGAGAAAGAGAAAGAACAACAAGAAGAAATAGAAAAAGAGTCAATAGAATAGAAAAAAGTTAAAGAGGATGAAGAGAAAAGAGAAAAAGAACAAGAATCCCGTTTGTTTTTAGCAGAGCAGCTAGCCAAGACCCATGCCAACATTTCTATCATGGGGCTTTCGGTTACATCTTCTCCCTATAGGGATAGGTTTTTGAATATCTTCAGAAAAACTTTTGTGGATGCTTCTATAACCCTCAACCGGCTAGAAAACATGGTCAAAAGAGTGGTAGTCCCCCAAGTAATCATTTTGCTAAAGAAGAAATCCCGAAAGAGGATGTACACAGCATGGCTCTGTGTATCTCTACTCACCATCAGGATATGTGCATTCCATTGATCTCGGTGGACAATGGGTCCGCATTGAACATATGCACCACAACCACATTGGAATCACTCTCAATCCCTGTTCAAAGTCTCCGCCCAAACTCATATGACATCAAGGCCTTTGACAACATGGTGTGATAAGGTCAAGGCAAGATCGACATACCCCTTATCATGGAGGGAAGAATGTTTCATGTTCTTTTCTAAGTGCTCAACATCCCCTCATCATTCACCATGCTGCTAGGGAGGCCGTGGATCCACCAAGCAGGAGCTGTACCCTCTTCCCTCCATCAGAAAGTTAAATTCATTATAAGGGATGATGTGATAACCTTACCAGTAGACAGGGATGTACTGACCATTGTTGGGCAAAGAGTTTTATAGGTACAAAATCTCCAGACACGGAAGATCTATGTGTCTTATCAGTTTGAGATGGTTTATACCAAAGAAGAGGTAGCAGAATAAAAGAAGAAAGCAGAGATCCTTCCCCCAAAATTTAGGATGATGGCCAAGATGAGGTTTAACCCCAAGAAGGGGTTAGGCAAGTACCTCAAGGGTAGAAAAGAACCAATTAAAGCAATTTGCAAACATTCTTGGATTGGTCTTGGTTTCAAACCAGAACTGAAACAATGGGGCAAGAAGCAGAAAATAGTCTATGTCATGGTCCCCAAAAAGACCACCATGATTCTTGAATATCTAGATGACCCCGAACCTGAAGAAGCCCAATGCCTCATTCCCCTATAGGCCTCACCAGAAGCTAGTTTATAAAACTAATGTGACACAACTCCATGTTTATTCCTCTAGAAAATTTAAAGTCAACAATCAACCAAGACCAAGTAAAGATACCCTTCCAACCTCCACTACTTTCAAGTGCATGTTAGCATATTCCTTCTTTCAACAATTTTTCGCCTATCCTTGGGATTGGTGAGAGTTCTACTCCTGCCACCTCAAAAAATAGGGAAGACAATGTGATCTCCTTAAGTCTGCTCTCCTTGCTATGCGACATTAGGGAAGCACTTCAACTAATAATTTCCAATGGAGAGTTGGACCTAAATGTGACAAGAAGTTGGAATCCTGACTGACACCAAAGAGAAACTTAGGCTCATAGAAGAGGACCCAAGCTTGGACCAGGTTGGTTGCTGAAGATCGACGGGGATATGTGATCGTTACTCTTTTTATATTCTACTTTAATTTTCCTTTTTACCTTGTAATAAGAACTACGTATGACTTGATCCTTACTGACTTAAATGCCAAAGCATTCGACTAATGCAAATGTAGCGGGTATGTAGACAACCTATGACACAACTTCAGGTCCAGTCATCTTTTGAAAAAATATTTTTCTCTTTTGTTTATTACCCTTGTAAGTAAGAACTACATGTGGTTTGATCTTGATAGACCAAAGTTTTTCAGCATATGACCAATGCAAAAAGTCAGGTATGTAGGCAGTCTGAGAAAAAACTTCGGGCTCAGCAACTTTTCAAAAAATATGTATGTAAAAAAAAAAATTGTCATCCCTAAAGACCAAGAACTGTGTATAGCTTGATCCTGACTTACCACCCTTTCTCCCATTTAACCAATGTAAAATATGTTGGGTATGTAAGCATCTTGGAGACAATTCCAAGACCAACTACTTTCATATTTTGGGTGATAATGTGCCTTTTCATTTATACTTTACTAAATTCTTTATTCTCAAAAGCCACTTAGGAAGAGTACAATTGCGATAATGAAGAACTAATTCAGTGATTTTGTATCTGACAGTACATGACAACTCTATAGGTTGCGTCCTTGGACAACACAACAAATCAGGAAAGAAGGAACAAGCCATCTACTACTTGAGCAAGCAATTTATTGATTATGTAACCAGATATACCCTTTTAAGAAAACTTGTCTCGCTTTGGTATACACAACGAAGAGGTTGTAGCATTACTTCCTATCATACAAAGTTTTCTTGATTTCCCTAATGGATCCCATCAAATATCTTTTTGAGATACTAGCCACAATAGGAAGGACAACTCAATGGCTCACGATGCTATTCGAATTCGACATATCTTTCATTCCACAAAAAAATTCATGGGACAAGCCATCATACATTTCTTAGCCAATGACCCAATTGATGAACCCCTGTCTTCCAGTCTCGATTTTCCAGATGAATAGATATTGTACATTGAGGTAAAACAGACCAAGTTAGTACGATGGAAGATATGTTTTGACGGAGCAGCCAATTAGAGAGGAAACAGTGTTGGAGCAGTACTTATATCTCTTACAAGTGCCCTCATTCTTATTGTCGTCTGTCTATGTTATCCATGTACCAACAACATCGCAGAATATGAATCTTAGATCATCGGCTTGAAAGCTGCTATTGATTTAGGCATCACAGAACTTGAAGTCTTTGGTGACTCGGCCCTAGTCATCTTCCAAGCCATCGGAGAATGGTTTATTAGAGACAAAAAGTTCTTAGATTATCATGATTGCCTTCAGGCCTTGTCTAGGAACTTTAAGTACTTAAGCTTTAGTTTTGTGGCCCCAAATAGAAATCAGTTTACAGATGTCTTGGCTACACTTGCTTCTATGATTGACATGTCTCTGGATTCCTTGATGAGACCCATTGAAATTAAACATAGATCAAAGCCAACCCATTATCTTCAGATTACAACAGAAGATCTAAAAATAGAGTCTTGGTTCTTCGATATCAAGAGGTGCCTTGAAGATCAGACATTCCCTTTTATGGTCTTTACAAATAATCAACATATTTTGTAGAGATTGGCCACTCACTTTGTATTGCATAAAGGCTCCTTATACAAGAAATCCCCACATCATGTCTTATAACGGTGCATGGACAAGTCTGAAGCGTCATCTATTATTGAAGACATCCACAGCAGAGAATGCAGTCTACACATGAATGGGCCCATGTTAGCCAAGAAGATTCTTTGTTTAGGTTATTATTGGTCAACTATTGAAGCTGATTGCTGCAATCATGTGAAAAGATAACACACTTGCTAGTCTTATGCCAATCTTATCAAGGCACCGTCTTCAGAGTTGCACAATCTAACTACACCTTGACCATTCTCTATATGGGGGATCGATGTGGTAAGGTCCATGCCTTGGAAGGCAGCCAATGGACATCAGTACATCCTAGTGGCTATCGACTACTTCATAAAATGGGTGGAAGACACATCCTTGTCTACAGTCACAATGAAGAACACAAGGTTCATAAGTAAGGATATCATCTGCTAGTACGGTGTCCCCAACAAGATTATCATAGATAATGTTACAAATTTTGTGGAGAAAGATCTCAAGCTACTTTGCCAAAAATTTAAGGTTCAACATCATCAGTCATCTCTTTATAGACCTCAGATGAATGAGGCAGTGGAAGTAGCCAATTAGAATCTCAAGAAAATTCTCCAAAAGATGACAACAAATCATTCTAATTGGCATGAAAAATTACCATATAAATTATTCGCCTATTGGACGTCTATCCACACTTCCATTGGTGCTTCCTCGTACTCTTTGGTCTATGGGTCGGAAGCTATCTTGCCTATTGAAGTAAAAATTCCTAGTCTTTGGATTTTGGCCGAGGCACAAGTTTTGGAGTCAGAATAGGTACAAACTCGACATGATCAGTTAAACCTCATTGACGAAAAAAGACTGTAGGCAATCAGTAATGGGCAGAGCTATCAAAGGCGTATGACAACCGCTTTCAACAAAAGGGTTAGACCTAGAGATATAGAAGAAGGCGACCTTGTTCTCAAAAAGGTCCTTCCACATGAACAAGTGCCCTGAGGGTAGCCTAGACTAAATTATGAAGGGCCTTTCATTGTCAAACAAAAGTTATATGGCAGTGCTTTACTGTTAGGAAACATGGACGGGGAGGGTTTCCCCAGATTTATCAACTTAGATCAAGTGAAGAGATATTTCACTTGATTTATGTAAATTGACTTGTGCTGAGAAAATCTTAAAATAAAAAGGCATTTGACTAATTTATGCTAAGACATATTTTCTTATATTTAACTTCCCTCAAATTGTTTCACTCCTAAAAATCACTTTAGTTGGAAGAAAATAGTGGTTTAAAGAAAAAAAAAAGAAGAAAAAAGAAAAAAGAAAAAAAAGAGAGTAGAGAACCATTATCCTTTGCATCATACATAGATTCTTTGTAAATCATGACCTTCTTCAATAAGTAGGGAATTTTATAAAGAACCATGATTTTCTTCCAACATGGTATAATCTTCTTTTTGGAAAAGGGAAATCTCCCGGCTTTCTTCAATAAACAAGAGATTTTGTAGAGAACATGAACTTCTTCGAGACATGGTGTTTATATACAAAACCATAATCTTCTTTTCAAAAAATGGAAATGTCCCAAAAGACCATGACCCTCATCAATAAACCTCATAACTTTGTATAAAACCATGATCATATTCAATAACATGTAAGTCCCACAAGGAGACCCCAAAATATCTCTTCAGAATTGTGCCTTGCAAAATCATTCAAGTCCCTCGACATTTCAAGAAATTTTGAGCACAAGTCAAAGTATAGAAATTAGGCATTTAATCAGATTTTGACAAAGTATAAATCACCTCATCCAAGTATCCTAGACCCAGACCCAGAAATGGCTTAGAGTAAAAACCAGAAATGACGCTCTAACCCAGGCTTGTTAGTACTCTTATTAGCAAAGGAAAAAAAGGGAGCAATAAAGTTCAAACTTGGAGTGAAAACCAAAAATGACATTTTAAGTCATTTTTTTTAGCATTCAAATTTGATAAGGCAAGAGAAAATTTTTTGTAATTTTATTCCCAAGTTCATTTCAAATCTCCATCATTCATAAAAGAACATTTCTTCATAGCATATGCAAACAATACTTAATTCATTTTCGGATTAAACATACAAGACATTACCCTTGTTCGAAAGTCCTCTAAGTCCTGATCAAACCATTCATTGGGATTTTGGAGTAAAGAAACCATAATCTCTCATATGCGGACAACAAACACAAACCACTCAGATGTCACAATTCAGATCATCAATCAACCAAATTGGTCAAGCTCTACCGATAATGTATCAACATGTGTGCCTTCTTCAAAACTGCTTAGGTTATCCTGGTTCAAAGATTCATAACCATAGGTATCATTCAAACTAATTCAATAAAAGAATGGCCATTTTGAAGGCCACATAAAGAAGAAAAAAAAAGAGGGAAGGGAGGCCATGTTAAAGGCCACCTCCAGATAAACAATGACCATTTTTAGGGCCATGTCCAAAATCACGGGGCATTTTGAAGGCTGTTTCCAAAACAAACCATCTGGCCATTTTGAAGGTTGCATTCAAAATAGTCCTTGAGGCCATTTTGAAGGCTGTAATCAAAACAAACCATGAGGCCATTTGGAAGTCCACTTTCAAAACAAATCATGAGGCCATTTTGAAGGCCACTTTCAAAATAAACCGCGAGGCCATTTTAAAAACAAATCATGAGGCCATTTTGAAGGTTGCTTTCAAAATAAACTGTTTGGCCATTTTGAAGGCCACTTTCAAAAAACCATATCGCTATTTTGAAGGCCACATTCAAAACAAACCGTATGGCCATTTTGAATGCCACTTTCAAAAAACCATCCAGCCATTTTGAAGGCCGCATTCAAGACAAATCATGAGGCCATTTTGAAGGCCTCTTTCAAAACAAATCATCTGGCCATTTTGAAGGCCGAATTCAAAATAGTCGTTGAGGCCATTTTGAAGGTTGTTTTCAAAACAAATCATGAGGCCATTTTGAAGGCCACTTTCAAAATAAACCATCTGGCCATGTTGAAGGCCACTTTCAAAAAATCATTTGGCCATCTTGAAGGCCACCAAAAACAAATCTTCAGGTTGATCCAGGCCATAAATACAAATATTTGTGCCAATCCAGGCTATATAAAAAAAAATCTCAAACTTAAAGCAATCCATTAGGTCAATCTAGGCAACAAAAATCTCAGGTTGACAGACCAACCATTGTCAAAATTTTCAAATTGATATTGTTCTTCAGGCATGAGCAATATCACATCATACCATAGCCTATCTATTATCCATGATGTAATCCTTCAGAGGTATTAATGACATAATATTTGATACCGATCTTTTGGGATTAAGGTTCGCCAACTCAGATTTTTGACTCGACTCGGATACATCAGGAGTGGAGTCAACTTGGGAGTCACTGGAGTTAACTTGGGGAGTCATGTCACTTTTTATTTTTATTTTTATAAAATATAAAATATTTAAAAATTATAGATAATAGTATTTTGGA
>JAOXJP010034263.1:0-16689 GCA_025762735.1 Platanus orientalis | reverse complement strand
AAAAAAAAAAAAAAAACAAAAAAAAAAAAAAAAAAAAAAAAAAAAAAAAAAAAAAAGATAATTGCTAAGTACAGTTCCATTCTTGCCTAAGTGCCCTCCCTAGGTGAGGTGGATTACAGCTTCTATTGCTAGACGTGAGCAGCCATTAGACATAGACCTTCAATGGGAAGACAAGTCGAGGTAGTTTTATAAACCCCATCCACTAGGGAAAAGAGGAAAACACCCATGACTGTTTAGAGGTAGACAAATGGTGAGGAAAACAACAAAACCTTCACCCAAAACTAACCACCAGGAATATGGAATGAAATCATATATGCATTCTTTCCATCCCACAAAACATCCATCAAGTTTTCAGCATAAATCAGTTGCTTGTTTTTTATCCTCTGATATCCTTTATTCCCCCCTCTTCTACAATTTCACTAACTTCTTTCTACACTGATTACATTTTCTAGGCAACAAATTGTAATCGATGCTTCAACAAATATATATAATCTTCCCATCAAATACCAGACATCAATAATGAATTATGAATTGATTTTTATTTCCTTTACAATCATTTTGCACCTTAGCTGAATTTAACAAGGATGGCCACTTAATTTATGTCATTATAAAGAGATCTGCATACCTATTCTTTCTTGGATGAGAGCAACAAATTCCGTCCCACCACCTTTCCATGCAAAGGAGGAAACGTTGCGATACATTCCAACTGAAGGTTGAATTCCAGCCTCTTCCATCCATTGCAGTACCTACATTCAAGTTCAGTGAGATAAGCAAATATATAAATTATAAAAAAACTTGGCTGAAAAAAAAAAATCAAATTTACAAAGTCTACATGACCTAGTACAGAGATAATGACAAGAAGTTTGTACTCGTGATAGCAATGAACATATAGTTGAGAAAAAACACCAGCAATGCTGAGGGGAAATCCAATAAGCAATTCTTCTTTTCCTTATATTGATTAGGTTCTGCCTCTCTAAAGTTTTTTCTGTGATTGCTTTTAATTGATGATGTAGATGTAAGGAGAGGGCATAATTGTCTCATTTTGATATATGTATTTCTCTGGATATTTGTGTATTCATTCAAGGGTATGGATGGAAGCACACATCAATCCCTACTATATAATCAATAATACATATGGATGGAGTAGATATTCTCTTACGGTTTCTTCCGGACTCTCTCTCTCTACTCTCACTTCTCCTTTCTTCTTCTTCTTTTCTCTACATTTTTGCAGATCTAAATACTCCAGAGGGTGGTTTTCAACTTGGTATCAGAGCTGATAAAAAAAATAAAAAATAAAAAGAAGAAAAGGTATCAAAGCAGGAGTAAGTTTCTGCCAAAACAAAGTAGGGTTGACATCAGTCCGTCCGTACGCTGATGTTAGCAGAGGCCGTACAATTTTGAAAAACATTCAGATTCAACAAATATGTTCGATCTGTTTTTTTTTTTTTTTTTTTTTTTTTCGTGATTGATCTAAAATAGGTGGATTGTTTTTATTATTATTAGGAATCATATGCAACAAGTCTTACTCAGTTTGGTTCAGTATTGAAGGGGCATCAACGTTTTTCGGGGAATTAGGTTACTGCCCCCCTTCGAACTTGAGTTTTGCGTGGATTTTTTCTTAATCCATGAATTCCTTAGTATGTTGGGCTTCTTTGGGGGCTGTATGATGTTTTCGCAGAATGCTATCGGCTGTTTTTGACTCTTTCTAAGTTGTCAGGGTGTTTCTTGGGCTTCACAATTGTTGATGTGGGTGGAGTCAACATGTTCTATTTTGTGCACTGCTGTGGTTGATTGGGAGGCTGTGTAGCCTTGTATGGTTGTAGTTTTTGTAGGTCTGATTGTTGCTTGGAAGTGTTAGTTTTCGATCTGTCCAAATAGTACAATGTTTGAGGTTAGTCAGAATTCCGACACATCAACAAATAAAGAAGAAAGCAGTGTTGGTGGGGTTGTGAACGAGTCTCCAAACGTACTTACCACTACAGTTCGGTTTGATGGAACAAACTTTTTTTCTTCATCCCAATCAGCCAAGTTATCTATAACTAGGAAATGGAAAGAAGCATGCTTGACTGGAGATGCAACAATGCCATTCTTACCTATAGCTAAGAATGCAATAAATATGTCATGGCTTCTTCACTCTATGCAACCACAACAATTACTTGTTCTTACCTATAGCTAAGGCGATCTAGGAATCTGTGATGATGACTTATTCAAACAGAGGTAACAAAGCTTGCATGTATGATTTGCAAAAAAGGTATCCCAGTTGAGATAAGGAGGTCAGCCAGAATTCCACACTTCGTAGTTTGTGGGAGGAGTTTGATTTCTATCACACATTCAAGGATCAATGCACTGAGGACACAACATTATACAATCAGGAGGTAAAAGAAACTCATATCTTCGAGTTACAAGCTGGCTTACCCCTAGATTATGAATCTATTCATGTTTAGATTCTTCCCGAAGATCTCCTTCCACCCTTTGATGAGGTTTTCTCATACTTATCACAAGAGGAAGATTGTACACATATTATGGTTCCACCACAATAGCCTCTGATTGATCATTCTACATTAGTAACAAATTCTGAACGTGAAGGATGTGGTTCCTCTCATGGTCGTGGTGGTGGAGGTCGAGGTGGATCTTTTCGGGATGATAGGGACAAATTGAAGTGAACACTGTGGTCGCTCCAGGCACACAAAAGAGACGTCTTGGGATCTTCATGTTGGATCACAGTTAGATTTCCAGGGTCGCCCTCAGCATGGTTCTTGCTTTGGTGGTGGCCGAGGAGGCTTTCGTACTCAAACTAGATCTAGTGTCCTTTTTGTTACATCTTCTACAGAGCTAGTCCTTAATTCCATACCTTTTATTCTCCACTGACACTCCAAGCTTCTCTAGAGATCAGATTGAGGCCCTCCATCATTTCATTGTAAGTTTTGATCTACATCAGTTTTCACCTCATCATTTGGCCATTCAAGTGCTTCGGTCTCTGCTCTCAATGCTTCTATTACCACTCTCAATCACTCTTGGATCATTAATTCATGGGCTTCTGATCATATGGATCATATGATGGGTATGTCTTCCTTTTTTCCGTCTTATACTTTTTGTTCTGGGAAGTATAAGATCAAAGTATCTGATGGCTCTTATTCTTCCAACTCTTATGCTTCCATTGTTGTAAGATTCTATTTCTGTGACTCCCACTTTAGCACTCAACTCTGTCTTTCACGTGCCCAATTTCACACTTAATTTATTATCTATAAGTCATCTTACCAAGTCCTTAAATTTTTGTGTAACTTTCATTCTTTCTCACTGTGTATTCTATGACTTGGAGACAATGACAATATTTGGTAAAGGGCATGAGATGAATGGTCTGCACATGCTTGATAGTGCTCCCCATACAACTTCTTCCGTTCAGTAATTTAGTCTTCCCAAAATAAAAGAAAGCTCACCCAACTATGTTTCACTTCATTAGTGACATCAGCGTTTGGGCCATCCATCTTTTTCCCTTCTTCATTATTTGTATCTTGATTTATTTTTAGAGTCTAGTGAGTTCAAATGCCATTCCTGCAAATATGCTAAACATTATACAAGTTTTTACCCATTAAGCATGAATAAAAGTACCTATATATTTGATTATCTAAAAATAATACCTCTTTATTTGAAATTGTTCATTCTAATGTGTGGGGACCTACTCCCTTTGCTTATTTGTTTGGCTATAATTATTTTGTCACATTTGTGGATGATTTCTTTTGTTGCACTTGGGTTTCTTGTTGAAATCAAGAAGTAATGTTTTCTCTAATTTTGTGTCTTTCCAAAAGATGGTTATAACCCAGTTTGATACAAAAACTAAAATGCTCCATAGTGGTAATGGAGGAGAGTATCTTTCTCTTGCTTTTGTTTACTATCATGATAAGTGTGGTTATACACTAGACAACTTGTCTCGGCACCCCCAAACATAATGGGGTGGCTAAGAAAAAGAATAGACACATCTTGCAGATTGCTCAGACATCAATGTTTGAGATGCATGTTCCACAAACATTTTGGGCTGTTGCAGTTTAAACTACTATATTTCTTATGAATCGTCTACCCACATGGATTTCAGGGGTATAAATCACCTATTGAAGTTGCTAGTCCTACTACCACACTGTTTCATATTCTCCCTAAGGTTTTTTGTTGTATTTGTTTTATGAATGCTGATAAGTCCTCATGATCCAAACTTGACCCTAAAGCCCTGAAGTGCATTTCTTAGGTTACTCTGCAATTCAAAAAGGGTACAAGTGTTATTATCCACCCTCTCGCAAGAAGATTTGTCACAATGGATGTCACGTTTCATGAGATTGTCCCATTTTTCCTCTTTAGGACGTCTTCTTCTAAGGGGGAGCATGTTGATGCTGGTGATGGAAATTATTCCACTCCTCTACTAGTACCTGCCTTCTTTTAAGATCAGGGTACTCAGCTAGAGACAGTTGATGGTTAAAGGGAGCAGAGAGAACAACAATTGTAAGTTTATAAACGGAAATCCATAAAGTCATCACTGAAGACCCTCGTGTCCTTTCCCATAACATTTTTTTTTGGATAAAGAAAAAGCTTTATTAAAATGAGCAAAAACTAAAAGGGAGACACAAACAAAGGGGGATGAGGGATCCCCACAACAGAAAGAAAAAGAGAGAGAATGGGCAGCACCCACAAAGGAGAAAGCCCCAAAAAGGAAAACCCTCTCACGCTACAACACTGTCAATTACATTATCCCAATGCCTAGCTAGATCCCCATTTGGAACCCCCTCGAAACCTTTGCAACGCTTGGCCCAAAACACAACCAGCTCCTTCGTTTTTTTATAAACCTGCTAAGCCAGTTGGGCGTATCCATTGAACACCCGATTGTTTTGCTCTTGCCACACTGCCGCTGAAACCAAACACCACACCCTCTTATAAAAAATGATCAAGGCTGTTGTTCTCCAACCCGAAAGAAGGTCCATCAAATCCATATGAACTGTAAACAACATACCAAAATCCCTAGAAATACTACACCAGATCTCCCAAGAGTAAGGGCAGTAAATGAGGAGATGACTTGTCAACTCCGCATCCTGGTAGCAGAGAAGGCAAATGCTAGGTAACGAGAAACCCCTCTTCCAAAGACGATCCATTGTAGATATCTTATCTAAGCCAACAGTCCACATGAAGAATTGAACCTTCGAGGGGGGGGGTCCCACTGAACCATATATCCTTCCAAGGCCCTGATAACACCCTTAGGTTAGCTAAATACCCATAACAAGATTTAACCAAGAAAACGCCCCCCGGGTTGTACTTCCAAATTCGCCAATCCTCAAGAGTTTGATCAATGTACTTGTCCCTTCCCATAACATTTCTTTGGCTCTAGGCAATTCTTTTAGTTTTCCTTCCCCCTTAGTAGATGATATAGACCTTTCTACTTCTTTGATGAAAGGTGCTCGTTCTTGTGTTAAATATCCAATAGCAAATTATGTGTCTTACAGTGTCTTGTCTCCTACTCGTTCATTTTCTATTGCATTGTCTTCCATTTCTACTCCTAATAATGAGTCCAATGCTTTGTTTCAACCTAAGTGGAAGGAGGCTATGGAAGAAGAGATGCATGCTTTGAAGAAAAACAACAATTGTGACATTGAGGATCTTCCTAAAAATAAATAACCTGGTAGGTGAAAATGCGTTTTCACAGTTAAGTTGAAACCAGATGGGAATGCAGAATAGTACAAATCTAAATTAGTTACAAAAGTTTATACATAGACTTATGGAGTCGACTACCAGGAGACGTTTGCTTCCATTGCGAAGATGAACTCCATTTGTTTTTTCATCTCCTTAGTTGTCAATCAGGGTTGGCCATTGCTACAATTTGATGTGAAGAATTCTTTTCTCCACAGTGACTATGAGGAAAAAGTTACATGAAACTACCACCTAGATTTCAAATTGCTTTTGATAAAGGTAAGGTGAACATGTTGAAGAAAGCTCTCTACGGCTTGAAATAATCTCCTTAAGCCTGGTTTGAGAGGTTTTGTACTTCCATTGTAGCATATAGATATATCCAATGTCAAGCCGACTACACATTATTTGTTAAGCAATGGAGCAACAAAGTGACTGCGTTGATAGTTTATGTTGATGAATTAGTACTCATAAGCAATGATGAAACTGAGATGAAAGAATTAAAGTGTTATTTAGTCAAAGAATTTGAGATAAAAGATCTGGGACAGCTTAAGTATTTTCTTGGGATTGAAGTAGCCCGTTCTAAGCAGGGCATCTTCACATCTCAAAGAAAATACACTCAAGATCTACAAACTAAAACTGACATGTTGGTGTAAGCCATCTGGTACTCCTATCGAGCCAAATTAGAAATTCAAAGAAGAAAATGGTGATAAACTCATTGATGATGGTAGATATAGGAGGTTGGTAGGGTGCCTCAAATATCTATCCATGACACACCTTGATATTGCCTTTGTTGTTAGTGTTACAAGTCAATTTATGCATGTCCCTAACACGGTTCGCACGGAACCAATGTACAGGATACTCCACCATGTCAAAGGCAATCCAGGTAACGGATTAGTATTCACAAGGAGGAATGGATTATGAGTTGATGCATATTCAGATACCGATTGGGTAGGTACTGTTTCTAACAGGAGGTCCAACTTAGGTTATTATACTTTTGTTAGAGGAAACTTAGTCACATGGTGAAGCAAGAAACAAAGTGTTGTGGCTCATTCGAGTGCTAAGGTTAAATATCGCTCTGTGGGTCATGGCATTTGTAAACTATTATGGTTAAAGATGCTACTGTTTGAATTGAGTTTTCTAATCAAAGGTCCAATGAACTTATACTGTGACAATAAAGCGGTTAAAAGCATACCCCACAATCTTGTTCAGCATGATTAAACTAAGCATATTGAGGTAAACCATCACTTTATTAAAGAGAAGATCATGTCCAAGCAAATTTGTATTCCTTTTGTTAAGACGGATGAGCAACTTGTAGACTTGTTAACTAAAGGGCTAAGTAGTTCGACATTTCAGTTTTTAGCTAACAAGCTTGGTATGTGTTCTATCTACACACTAGCTTGAGGGGGAGTGTAGAAGTATGTAAGAAGAGGGTATAATTGTCTCATTTTGATATATGTATTTCTCCGAGTATTTATGTATCTATATGTGGGCATGGATGGAAGTACACATCCATCCCTACTATATAATCAATAATACATACGTATGGATTAGATACTCTCATACAATTTCTCCCAAACTCACTCTCTCTTCTCTTACTTCTCCTTTCTTCATCTTCCTCTTCCTCTTCTTCTTTTTCTTCTTTCTTCTTCTTTTCCCTACTTTTCTGCAGATCTAAATACTCCAAAGGCTGGTTTTCAACTTATGATAGCCATCAAAACCACATAAGATGAATAAAAGATTTTGTCCTTTTTACCTATTGATATCAGGCATGGTTTTCTAAATAAGCAATAACAAAGTAATGAAATGAGTAAGGTTTCCTAAGAACATCATCGAATTGCTATGGCTTTGGCATTATGCCCCATTTGGCAAAAGGGAAAAGCATATGTGGAGATGCCTTTCCATTACATATATAAGGTCCACATGGGAAGATTGGAAAGCTAAACTCTTACAAGACAGATTTCTTTGGACCCTAAAAGTTATTGAGAGGACTACTATCAAAGCTTTTGATGTGGACAACATAAAGAGACTATTGTATGTGCTCCCACACAAGAGGGCTAGATTCAAGTTGATGTTCTATGTGGGTCTAATTAGGGTCTTTTAGGGGTTGTGAACTTGGAATTCAAATTAATATATCCTTTTGTGCCAAGGATAGTTTAGGATGTTTTCTTTAAGGGCTATTATCGTAACAAGGCTAAAATTGCAAATGGTGTTGGGGTACTTCAAGGCCTAGTCAACAACCACATATTTTGTCCTTATTTGTGGACTTTTAAAGTCAAAAAGTGGGGGTCAACTATGCTGGTTGACAGCCTTAAAAAGTCCAAGTGTTTTAGTAGTTTAAAAGTATAGGAAAGATGGGTTTTAGAGAGTCCTAGTTTTTAGAAAATCACAAGAGTCAAGTTAGGATTTAATTATAAGTTTCTATTTTAGGAAGTTTCTTTATTTTTTATTATGTAAGCCTATTTAATAGGCCATACACTCATGTACAAGCAGTTTTGATCATGAATTGAATTTTAGAACCTTCTGTTCATGGGCCAGGCCCTTATCCCTCTCTCTTCTCCTCTTTTTCTTTGGTTGTAGCCGTGAGGCTCAATTCCCCCTTCACCTTCTTCTACTTTACTAATCTCCCCTACTTCTCTCTTCTACCTCAGTTCTCTATCTTCTCCAATCCTCTTCTATCATCTTCCTAATTATCCTTCCTCTCTTGCTGTTACTATCAGTTTCCATAGAAAGTGAAGGCTAATGTCTGAAATCTGAAGAAATATAAGGAGCCACGATTTGTGATATGTCAGTATTGTTTCTAGTCAAATCAGCCTCTTCAAAAGCAGGTATTATGATCTCTATTTCTCAGATCTTTTTCTTTAATTTGATCCTCATTAAATCCACTAAATACCCTTAAAGTTTTGTCCTGCAAATTTGATCTTTATTTGGTGCTTGTAAGAGGCATACAGTTTAGTTTGCTGAATTTTCTGGATATCCATACCTTCAACATCGCCCCCCCTTAAAAATCCTCTTTTCTTCTCTTTTATATTAGGGATTTCTTCCCTAACATGTCCCTCATCTTTCCCCCTAAACTCCTCTTTCATTCCCTTCCTCTTTGCTAAGATTCTTCTTTAAGAACTCCACTAGTTTTAGGATTCATCCATTAAAGAACTCTGCAGAATTGAATTTTATATAATTTCATATAATATACTCATCTAACACCTTGCATATTTTCAGATTCTTCTGATGCACGACCAGGGATATTTGGGTAATTTCGTGGGTCTATCAAAATTCCAAAATTGCCCTTTAGCCTTTTCTCTCCTTCTTTCTTCCTCCCTGTCCTCCTCTATTCTTCATAATCCTTCCCTTATCTGATTTTCCCTCCTTTTTCTCTCTATCTTATTTTAAATTTGATTATTTGAGTGTGCATAAATCCAATCCTTGGTTATTTTAATTTTGATCTTGCTTCCGCTACATCAATTTGGGTTTCATTAAGATTCTTAGCGTTATCTTACATCAGCTGCCTATTGGGTCCTTATTGCAGATTGATTCAAGGGGGTGTCATCTATTATTGGTATTGGTACAAGACTGCTAGATCATCTCCCCATTCCACATGAATTTGAAATAAAGTTGTTAATGAATAGTAAATCAAATCAATATTTATGGGAGAAAATTTTCTTTGTAAAAATTGACAATGACTAGTGGATGATGTGGACCACAGGCTAACAAAGATGTATTTTTTTTTTTTTTTGGGTACTCAATGGTTTTTGGAAATGGAGCCTCTTTTTGAACACCTAATTTGTGATCTGAGCATTTTCTATTTACACTTTTAACCCCATGCAAGTGATTGCACATTGGTCACACAGTGGGTGCTTGAGATTGGTGAACCTAAGCCGAGCTTGTGACAAGCCTGATCTGAGCTGGGCAAAGCTTGGCTCGTTGACACCCCTGGCCTCAGGTGTCTCCCATGAGGACTTCATCAAAATGAACTTTGATGATTGCTCAAGCTCCGTGAGAATGCTTCTCGAGAGCTGGACCTTTCAATCTTTTAGAGGTCTAAGTCGGTTAGGATCGGGTGTGGAGGTTAATTCCATTTGCCATCTGCTGGACTGTTTGGATAGAGCGCAACCAGCATATTTTTTAGGTCTGTCCATCCCCTAACACAAGTTGTTGGAGTCAGTTCTGGCCAAGATGTTTGAGTGTCTGTCTTCCATGTCACCCCCCTTTATTATTAAATTCAGGGAGTTGATTTTTAATTGGGAGTCCCTTCTTTTTTATCCTTAAGGGGTGTAGATTTGGTGTCCTTAGGGCTTTGAATGTGGGAGTGGCCTGTGCCCAGTCCAGGGCATCTCTCATCCTTTTGGTCTGTGGGTTGTAGCCCTGACTCTTTGCCTTGCTGTTCCTTATCAAAAAAAAACAAAAGCTTGGGCAAGGTCATGCATGTGTTTTCGAGTCTAGCAAGGGTTTGGGGATTCACTTAAAGTAGAGGTCATGGCATTACTTCAGAGAGAATATCGTAAGAATGACAGGTGCAGCGTATGTCAAGCACCACTTCAATGGCTGAGGGAACATCTCGCATTTGTTATGTAGTTGAAAGGACCACTTGAAGGCCCCAAGGCCGGAATGTGGTAGGTTCAAGTGGAGAGACTAAATAGAAAGAAGATTAAAGCACAAAGATAGCTCATATGACAGACAGGAGGCCTTTTGGCAGAATAGAGTCTCTTACGTAGAATTTTTTCCACACTATTTCATGTATTCAACGCTCATAATACCGCCCGGAATCACTTGTGGTTTTTGATGTTAGGAAGAGATTTTGACCACCGGCAAAATGATTCTGCTATTGTAGTGGGATGGCTTTGTATGGGGTCTCTTGCTCATCTTATTAGAGATGCTCGATCTCTTGCCCCAAACATGAAAATCAGCCAAATCTCTAGCTCATGAATTGGACGAACAGGGAGTCTCAGGGCCATCTTCAGTCTGTGGACCAAGCATTTTAATTTCCTAGCCCAGTGTGGAATGTTGGCA
This sequence comes from Platanus orientalis, assembly GCA_025762735.1. Classification (NCBI taxonomy): domain Eukaryota; kingdom Viridiplantae; phylum Streptophyta; class Magnoliopsida; order Proteales; family Platanaceae; genus Platanus; species Platanus orientalis. The sequence continues at coordinate 6,021 of JAOXJP010034263.1, read as the reverse complement.
CTACTTTTTGGTGCTTCTATATCAATGTATGTTATTCCTTCTTCAATAAAATTAGCAATTATTCATAAAAAAAAATGAAGTATAAATCCATGATGTTGATGTAGACTACAGTTTCAAGGACTAGTGATCACACAATGTTACTGATTATAAATATTGATTACTTTTAAGTTTCTTAATATGCTAACTAACAATCATGACTAGAAATCTGGCAGAATTTTTTTTTTCCTTCAATTCATTACTATTTTATGACTTGTGCTAAAACTGAACAAATAAATTTATCCTTGTACAGGGGTCCCATATTCTAATTATTGAAAAATTTTCTATATCCAGGCAACACTGAGAATAAGAAAAAAGGAAAAAAGAAAAGCCATGTTGCTCACTGCATTATTTAATATATATATATATATAATAGGTACCTCAATATATTTCCTCCATTTCCCAGCAGCCGAAAGATTCTTCAACAATATTGTGTAAGTTCCAAAATTGACATTTGCACCTAACTCCAGTATCTTGTAGAACAGCTGCAAGTGAGACAAGGACAGTTGCTTAACTAGAACCATCATGCAAATATTTTTAAACTGCACTATGAAGCATAGAAGGCTTCAGGTCAGCAAGATATCTGAAGCAGGAAAGTGGTGCAATCAATAAGATGACACAACATTCACAAATTTGATGTTGAGCAGGCTTCAAACTTCAACAAATGTAGCTGGAAAATATTTTTTTTTATGGATAATAAAAATTTTATTGCAGCCAACGGAAATAATACAAGCAAATAATATACAAAGCTGAGGCAGCCCAACACTAATCTATCCAACATCCATTCTGGCAAACTATTCCCCTCAAAGCCTTCACAAACTTCCCTCCCCACAACTTAGCAAGCCTATCAGCTTCCTCATTTTGACACCTTGGAATATGACTCAATACAATACCCAACTACCGCATAATGGATTTGATTTCCCAAACAGTGTGCTAAGTGCCATGACCCATCACACTACCACCTTCGAGTGGCCTTCCACCAAGCACCAGCTTCTGCCTAACGCTTTGATCTCTCTCATCCCGAATAGAAGGCTAAGAAACTTAGCCTTTGTCAAGTCTCCAACTCCCAAGGGACCACAAAATACAACACTAAATTTTTATGTTCATCTCAAATAATACCCCCATACCCTATTGGACCTGGATTTCCTTTAGCCGATCCATCAAAGTTCAGCTTAAGATGATCAACCGAAGGAGGGTTCCACACCTTGACTTGATTTGGCTTAAGGGAACATGAGGAGGAATGACATGTCCTCCAATCTCTCAAGAAGTCGTTAATTAACACAGCATTAAATTACGAAGAGACCACCAACCAGGATCCCACTTCATGAATGATTGAACATGAATTCACATACACCATGTGCCATAAAACATAACCCTTCTTCAGCACTAGAATGAGCAACAACAGACTGTTTCTTACTTCACCATGTAACAAGGTTGCCTCCAACAAAGGTACAGTAACTAGAGGTCGACCGGCTATTAGACACAGATCTAGCCCAATTAGCATCTGTATAAGCCTCAATATGTAAGCCAAGTTGTCTAGTATACAACAATCCAGCACCATGACTACATTTCAAATATAGAAGAATAAGATAGATGGCCTAATGACACAAATCTTCTTGCATTGTCTGGTTGCGGCCATTCTTTGGTCCTTCATGCTGCACAGATTTGGAGTTGTGTGGGTGCACCACTGCTCGTTGAAGACCATCCTTGAGAGCTGGTCCTCTCAATACTTCAGAGACTCTAATCAGTTGGGCTATGCAGTTTGGAGTTTGATTCTGCCAGCAATCTGTTGGACCATATGGAAGGAGTGCAATCATCGAATTTTTTAAGAAATTTCTAATCCCCCTCACAAGCTTGTGGATTTTATGCTCTAAAAGATCTATGTGTGGCTGTCCCCATCTATGCTTGACCTCCCCTCATTTAGATCATGGATATTTGACTAGGATGACTACATTTTTTAGCACTAATTGGTTCCTTCTCCTTTTTGAATTTTCTTGCTTCTCTGGCTCTTGCCTTGCATTTCTTGTATTGGCTCTTAGCTCTTTGGTGTATTCTCTTGTTTTTAATAAAAGTATTACTTTACTTTTCGAAAAAAAAGAAACACCGATAGCATAAGCAATATTTGGCCGTTAAGGTTGCTGATGTACATAGGAATATTACAATACAATATGTAAGGGTATGTGTGTATAAGGGTATATTTGTAAATACCCACATGTAGTGATGTATTATTTTCCTTTTAAATATAAAGAATACGTAGGGGAAGAGAGCATACTTCTTCCAATATGGTTTTCCCTTTTCTCTCTTCTTCCTCCCTCTTCTTCCTTCTACAAACCCTAGCACATTACGACACAAATCCGCTTGGTATTAGAGCCAGGTTAGACCTACACTCCACAAAGACCTCAAGTCCTCAAGAATTGCTGACATTAGGGGTGCGCTAACGTAAGCAAGGTCAAAGGTATGAGAATCTTCCCCAAAATAGGTCGTTTTGAGTTTAAGGGATTATGGTGACAAATTTCAGTAGAATTGGGGGTACTTTGAGGGAGTTATGGATCTTTCTTTGATTTTTTGGTCATAGGCCTAGATCTGAAAAAACTTGTTAATTTGAGCAATTCAATGGTCTTTTCTGTCGAAGATTAGTAATGGACTGGTTGTTTTTAGCATAGAAACCTTTCAAAACAAATCCCATCAAGTTTGATGAAGACTTGAGAAAGTTATGAGCAATTTACCAAATCTATGTTGCCGCCAGCCCCCTTATTCACGTTTTTTTTTCTATTTCTTCTATTTGAGAAAATTTGTGGTTCAATCTTCTATATATGATACTTACAACAGCTTGGTTTTTGTTGGCTGATGCTATTAATTGATCGTGGGTCACTATGAGACCTCCTATGTTGGTTTTTGGCTCTTTGAGGTCTTGTTTGGGCTCTTTCAAAGCTTCCATGGTGTTTTTTATGCCCTTAGCTTGTGTAGGCTGTGTTGTTTAGGCTTGTGTGACCCTGTATTGATCTTGATCTCTGCTGTGGGGGTTCCCCCATGCCTTCAATATCTTGTGCAATGTTGTTGGGGGTATTTTCCATATTTCTCTTGGTCATATGGGACTGTGATGACTTTCATTGTTGGTATTAATCTTTTATTTCCCTGTTATGGGCACCCTTATGCTCAAGTTTCTCCTTAAGCCAGATCGTGACCTTATAGCTGTGTTTGTTGTTGTTCGATTCAGCGTGCACCTCTATTTTATGTGTTTCTTGTGAGTGTTGACTGTTGTGTGTGACTCTATGGACTGTTCAAAGTTATCTTGGAGGCCCTATGTTACTATGGTTGCTGCGTATGTGGTTTGGGTTTGTTTGAGGTTCTTTTGAAGGTCTATGTAAGCCTTCTCTTACGGCATGTTGCTCGTCTATTGAAGTGCCTTGTGGTTGTTGTGCTTTGGGGCTGTTGCAGTGTGTTTCTTTAGCTCTGTTACTTTACTTTCAGCTGTTGTGCTTGGTGCTTGCCGGTAGTGCGTTACTATGCCTTTGTATTAAGAGGCTTTGGCAAATCAACCTCTTGGATACTTGCCTCATTTTTTATTGTGGAGTTCGCCCCTTGTTTGGCTTGCCTTTGGGCTCTTATGTTTATTGGTAGTAGTGCATTTGGTTGTGATTTGGCTCGTGGTTTAACCTCCAATTTCCACTTGATGGTGTCTTCTTTGCATGTTCTAATACCTCCATCTCTTCTAGTAGCCCCCTGCCCAGTCATCCCTAGATAGTTGATTCTAGGGCGTCTCATCATATGATTGGTATGTCCAGGATTTTTTCTTCTTATCGCATTTCTTTTGGCAGAGATAAGGTACGTATTGCCGATGGCTCCTTGTCTTATGTGGCTGGTACTGGTTGTATTTGTCTTACTTCTTCCTTGCCCTTATCTTATATGTTTTATGTTCCAAATTTCAAGTTAAACCTTGTTTCAGTTAGTCATATTACAAAAGCTTTGAATTGCAATGTTACTTTCTTCCCTTTGTATTGTGTTTTTCAAGTCTTGAAAGACGAGAAAGGCTATTGGTAGAGGACATGAGGATAAGGGGTTGTATCTTATGGGTAGTTGTTCTTCAACCGCCTTTATAATTCAACAAGTATCGTCTCCTTCATCCATAGCTCAGTAGTCAGTTACCCCTTTTATGACTTCTTCTCAACATGATCAGCTTCTTCGGTGGCACTCACACCTTGACCATATCTCTTTTCTCATGCTATAAAACTTTTGTCCATAATTATGTTCTTTTGTTTCAGATTTCTATTGTGAAACCTGTAAGTTAGCTAAGCATTATCGTTCCTCCTATTCCCCGAATATGACTTGCATTTCTACTCCATTTGCCATTGTTCATTACGATGTATGGAATCCTACTCTCGTTACCTCCTTGTTTGGTTTCTATTATTTTGTGACTTTTATTGATGATTACTCTTAAGTTACTTGGATTTAATTATTGAAATCCAAGAGTAAGATTTTCATCTTTTTAGTTGTTTTACAAATTAGTTAAAACCTAGTTTGACACTAAGCTCAATGTTCTTCATTCTGATAATGGTAGGGAATATATGTCTTATGTTTTTTCCTCTTACCTCTCTTAGCATGGTATCCACCATCAAACTACTTGTCCTTGTACTCCCGAGCAAAATGGGATTGCTGAGAGAAAGAACCAATATCTCCTTGAGATCACTCATGCCTTGCTTTCCCATATGCATGTTACCCAAGTTTTTAGAGATGATGCTCTTTAGAGTACTACTTACTTGATGAACCGTATGTCTGTTAACAATAAGGGTACATATTGACGTAAGGGTATATTGATGTAATAAGGGTGAATATGTAAGGGTATATACCACTAAGTATGTACGGGGTATTTTAGTCTTTTATACCAATTACATAAATACACAATGAGTCGTATGAAGTGTCCCTAATCTCCAATACGACATTCAATCCCAACTTTCTTCCCTCTCTTCTTCTTTGATTTCTTCTTCTTCTTTGATTGTCTAAATCTCATACACAAAACAACTTGGTATCAGAGCTAGGAAGGGTTTCGAGACTACAATGGAACAGGGGTGTTGATAACATCAGCCTTAGGTGTCAAACGAGAGCCTAGTGAAACTGATGGTAGATTTTGGTTGATCACAAATTTTCATGTGGTTTGGCATTTTTGGTGAGTTTAGAGATTTTTTAAGAGATTTTCTTTAAAAATTCATAGAAAATCCATAATTGAGTTTTTCCAATATTTCTTTTGAATTAGAAATGTTTTGTGAAATTGTCTAGTACGGAAATGATTGCCCAAACCCAAGGGATCTCTTATTTTTTGTCCCATCCAATTCTATGAAGAATTGAGAGATTTGTGATGTTTTTCGTGAGGTATGTATTGACGCCTATGTGTGGGACTAGGTTGGGTTGTGCTCGTTTGTTGCAGAATGCGTGATTAGGATTTGTAATGTAGTATGCAGTGCTTTAATGTGCAGAGCAATGTTGGAGGGTTGTTGTGTAGTGTTGATCAAAAAGTTGTGGCTGGTCTGGTTAACGACTCTGTGTCAACGTTAGCCAAGTGGTTCATATCTGGGTCTACATCTTCTATAGACACGTTGCCATTAATATTTGGATGGTTCTCGAAGTTAGTTGTGGTTGTGTTATACTCGTCTACATCAAAGGGCTGTAATCCCAATCACTAAGTTTTGAAGAATAGTGATGTAGTGGTGTACGACTCAACAACGTTGTGTCTTTGGTAATTCAATATGTTAAAAGAAAGTAATTCAAATATGCATCAGTCTCCTCCAGTTACAAGGTTTAGCAACAATGGTGTTGCTCAGATGGGGCAGATTGATACTCCAAATTCTCAAATCACTACAATGAAGTTGACGCAGCAGAATAGCAAGGAGAAGAACACGTCATTCTTCTTTGTTGAGAAAAACCCTAAACTTCACTAAGGAAGAGAATCTCACACTAAAACTTTTATTAATTGAGAAAACTGCATTGCCT
>JAOXJP010034262.1:0-46218 GCA_025762735.1 Platanus orientalis | reverse complement strand
ACAAAGACATAAAATGAGTATGGCTGAAATGGGGATGTTGGGATGGATGAATGAAAAGATTAGAAATGATAAAATTAGGAATGAATCTATTCACAGGAGCTTAGATGTTGTACCAATAAGTGATAAAAAGAAAAAAGTCGAGTGAGATGGTTTGTTCATGTTCAACAAAGACCAATGATTGTGCTAATGAGGAGTGAGACAATGCAAGGTAAAGGTGTTAGAATGATAAAATGAATGTCAAAATGACATGGGTTAAAGTAGTAAGGAGAGACATGGTAGCTTGTAATTTAACAACAAATGTGACCCTAAATAGAGTGGAATGACGGAATAGGATTTGTGTAGCTAACCCCAAATAATTGGGATAAGGTTGTTTGTTGTTTATTGGTTTGTACCAAATTCAAAAAACCATTACACGTCAGCCAGTGGTGTGGGGACACGGGAGGACAAACAAATTTGGGTGTAACAGATCTTTCCCTCTCAATAAAGTAAAAAGAGACGTGAAAATTATCTTATCTATATTTTTAATTATTATTTTCCTATGCTGTTTGGTTGAATAAGAAGGAAAAGTAAGTAAAAGATAGGGGTGGGGGAATGAGAGGGTGGATTATATCCGCTCCTCTTAACTGACGCTCCTCTCTAACCCCTGTAAGGGGCAGGCACATCAACATACGGGTGGACAAGTTATATGCACCCCTCAAAAAAAAAAAAAATTGTAAATCACTTGTGCTGATGTGCCCGCCCCTGATAAGGGGCGGTAGTATAAGGGGGGGTAGTTAAGAGGAGCGCTCCCTTGAGAAATGAATAGAAGACAAAAAGTGGGGGGTGGAAAGGGGTGATTGGAAAGTTCTGCTTCGCAGAGGCACTGCTCCTATTTTGTCATCTGAGAACTAGACAGAAGCAATAATAGCTGGATTTTGTTTCTTCAGTTAGAAGCAGGGGTCCCCTAAAACTATCAAAAGCCAGGGTCTACTATTACTTGTCTACCACCCATTGTTATCATTCTTTAATGCTTACTACGTAACTAAGCATACCCATCTCTCTCTCTCTCAGGTTTTTGAGTTTTGTTTGTTGTTGAAAGCTTTGTGGGTACTTCTGTTTCTTTTCTATTTGGTACTACTGTTTCATGTATAAGATAGTGTACATAGTCGAAGTATGATATATACCCTAAAAGAACAAGAAAACAAAATCACTGCAAATATGCATAACCATAAGAGCTATAGAGTAGGAAAAATCTTTGTATGATGAACAGATTATAGTAAGAAAGGGTTTTTGGTTGGGTAGAGAGAGAGCACCTATGGATGTGCCTTTGAAATGAAAAGGTAGATCAGAGTATGGGTGAAAAGGTTTTAAATAGTTATATTATAAGGAAGAAAAAAGAAAAGTAGAGATTGCCTCTATTAATGTAAACTAGTTTTGCAAGAATTGATGGAAGTATTAAGCTAATTTTAGGCAGTTAGTGTTTTGGCTTTTAGTAGAAGGAACAAAAAGAAAGGTAAGCATTTCCCTGCTCTCAATGCTAAGACAGGGGAACTAATGACATAATTTCTTCTTTCATTATAAGCATTACATTATTTATACAATATCATGGAGAAAAGCAAAGACTAAACAAAAGTGAAAACAAGCAAACAAAAAAGCGAAAAAAAAAAAAGGAAAGAAAATCCTCTCATCTACACTACATCTCGGATCCAATCAATAATTTTCCACATTAGCTATTCAAGAGGCCAAAAATAAATGCAAAAAGAAAATCCCAATCTAGTTCAATTCATAATTGCTATAGATATAAGAGGGTCTGTCTCTAGCAAGGCTGACTTCACAAACCCATCATTAATGCATAAAATTTCCTCCAAATTAACCACCTCATTTACTTCCTTATTAAAAGACGATGGTGACAATGAACGAGCAGTTGAAGAAGAAGAGGACGACGACAATGATGAACTTTGTGTCAATTCCCTCGCTCTCTCCACTTGGACCACCCAGTCCGTGGTGCCTAGCACGTACAACATGAGTAGTGCACATGAACCCTGCGCAACTAGCAAGCCAATCCAGAGCCCCTGAAGTCCCATTTTGGCCACAAAGCCCAAGAAGATAGCAACGGGCATGCCCACCAAGTAGAAAGACCCCAAGTTGATATTGGCCCCGGTAGTTGGCCTAGCACTCCCTCGTAACACTCCACAACCGGTCGTCTGCGGGCAATTCCCAAGCTCACAGAGCCCTGAGATTGGTAGTGCCACGGCCGTGAGCTCAAGAATCTCGGCGTCATGGGTGAAGAACCGCCCCCAACGGTGTCTCATCAATGTCGTGAACGACATGGCCGCAAGGCCTAGAGCAACTGCGCATGCGAGCGACACAATCATGGCTATGCGGGCCTTTGCTGGTCTATTTGCGCCTAGTTCATTCCCGACCCTCGTGGACACTCCAAGGCTTAGGGCCGATGGGAAGACATAAACCAATGAGGTTGTTTGGATGAGGATCCCCATGGAAGCAATGGTTGCTCTGGGATTAACAAGTAGCCCACACAGCATTATCATAAACTCGTACCACCACCACTCTAGGCACACCGAGAGGCAGGTTGGCACAGCGAGACTGAGCAACGACGACCACCCTCGGAGGCAATCGATGCTCGGCGTAACCCATGAGTCCTTGTACACGCCGGAGAAGTACACGAAAGCAGATAGTAGGAGGAAGAAATTGAGATTAGTCCATACCATGGCTATGGCCACCCCGGCTATACCCATCTTAAAATGTACTACTAAGAGGAAATTTAGTGGGACATGGAGGAGGACTGAGATGGCTGCACAGAAAGTTAGTGGCAATGTGATGCTTTGGGTCCTTAGATAGATTCGGAGGGGATGGAGGAGGGAGAGGAAGAAAAGGTCAGGAATGGAGAAGACAATGAAGACATGGGCTACTGATGAGATATCTTGGTCTTGGCCACACCACAAGAGGATCCTCTTCATGTTGAGCCACATGAAGGATATGGCGATGGAGGTGCTAAGGAGGAGTAGAACTGTTCTTTGTAGAGTTAAGCCGAGGAGCTTCCATTGCTTGGCGCCATATGCTTGTCCGCAAATGGGTTCCATTCCCATGGCCAAGCCGGAGATGACAGAGTAGCCTGTGATGTTTGCAAAGCCAATTGAGAGAGACCCACCTGCAAGCTCAAGCTGTCCGAGGTGCCCAAGGAAAAGCATGGAGATCATAGCCCTTGAATACAAGAGAAGGCCTGTAAGAGCTGTTGGGCCAGATATTTTCCAGATGGCTTTGATCTCCTCCATAGCCTGAGTATGCAAACAAAGCACGCAAAAAGGTAAGTGTTTATTGAAGATAAATAGCATTGAATGTGAAATGACCATATGTGTAGTTGTTGGTATTACCTCAGGGGGAGTTGGCCATCTATGGAGTTCTTCATCAGTGTGAAGATCCATGGTTTTGTGAGGATTTACGAAATGGGTTTTCTTAGGAGAGAGAAATGAAGACGGAGAAGATGGCTTGGGGTTACACATAGCTATATTTCTGATCACTAGAGATTCAAGAATTTAATGAGGTTGGATCATCAACTATTCGACTCGTGTTTCTGTGGTGTTTTTTTTCTTTCTTGGTAAGAGTATGGTAGGGGAGGGTATATATATAACATGGAAGGGTTGGGCCCTACACGAAGAAGGATCAAGAAAGAAAGAACAAAAGAAACAGCGGCTGCTGAGAGTGCTTAAAGTATAATTAGATTAGGCTAAGTTTGCTGTCTTGTGTTAGAAGTAGGAGACCCAAAATATCTCTCTATGTATGTGTGTGTGTTTGTGTAAAAGTGTGCTCAAATTCAAAACATTTGTCAGAGAGTGGTAGAGCTTGGTCACATTACGCTCAGTTTGCTGTCGTGTTAGAGGCAAGGGGGCCAACCTTTCTCTCTCGCTCTCACTCTCACTCGCTCTCTCTGTCTGTATGTGTGTGTATATGTGTTCAACATTTGTCAGATAAGGATGAATTGGAAGGACTTTGGGTGGTGAGTACCTAAAAAAGAGCAAGATTCTGTGTGGACGGGCAGCTGCCCAGATCTTATCTCATACGGGACGGTGAAAACTCAACTAAATGATTGGCAGCCTAATAGTTTTTAACCGACATTTCCTGTCTGTCTTAAGAAATGTGGTTCGGTGATGATAAAAAGGTGTTCTTTGGCTATCTGGTTTAATCTAATTTACTTGTCTTCAGCTCAAGTTTCTAAGGAAGAGGATAATCCCTTTAACCGCCTCTTTATTCTGTGGATTTGAACAAAATCATCATAGTTTGCCAAATAGAAAGAACTGAGAGCAATTCGTCCTTTTGTAAGATGATCCAGTTTGTCGACATATGCTGACATGGACGACCACACGTGTGAATGAAAATGTTGGCATGTCTCAGACAAGCATGCATGTGCCTCTTGCAACCCATATGACCAAGCCCCATGCTGGATGGAATGCATTGTCTGTGAGTGATATGGACACATAGATCACCTCACTTACCTGCCGATTTGAGAGATGAGTTACCCTGTTTAAGGCCTCATTAATTCCCTCAATGTGTTTTCTTTCTCTTCCTCCCGGTTTGAGGGATGACAATCTTAGGCTTTCTCAATTCCTTCCTCGATGTGTTTTCACTATTTAGGGCCAGTGGGGTGAGGAGGGTCATTTTATAGTCTTACTGGTGAAGTTCCATTTTTTAAGAATGGAAACAGTTTTGTGCTTCATTAAGAGATTTACTGGGATTCTAAATCAGTCTAATTTTCTCTCCATTAGTGGATTAATAATAGGCCTCTTCTTGTGGTTTTTGTTAGATCCTCCTATTCATCACATCCCTTGCATTTTGATCCTTATCCAATTTCTCATAGTCGCCAATAATGAGACTGGTTTTCCCAAAATAATAGTAATAATGAATTATGCTGGGTTTAAGTTTCAATTGAAGATGTTGAAGTCGGCTTGGATATCACCCATTATGATTTGCACATCAAAACCATGTTGCCATTTTGGTAGATATGTTGGGTTTAAACCCATTAGCTAACAAGTTCATGAGTGACAGCAGATAATAGGTATGGCTCTAAATAGAATAAAATGGCGGAACAAGATTCGAGTAGCCAACTCCAAATAGTTGGTATAAGGCTTTGAAGCACAAATTTTTAAAATTATCCTTGTGGGTCTGTGGACTAGGTGTTGCATCATGCATGGGACCAGTGACATAAATGGGTTGCGTGGAGAACAGGCAGATGGAAGATAGGGAACACTGGAAGACAACTACGTGCTCCATTTGCAGCCATTCAATTTGTATCCCTTTTATCACAACAAAACCGAAAGTGTCTCTCGGCAGTAGGACTGGACTGTGACTGAAGCAACAGAAGCTGCACCACCACCCTCAACAAGTAGATCGATTTATTTTTTCCTTTCTCATGGTCTGATTAACTCCAAGAACTGGCTCCTCTTTGTTTTTTAGCTGCAGGAATTATTTCCCTGAAATCTATGCCTCCACGTCAGATTCGTTGCGTCTCTAGCTCGATAAGTTACTGAAGCTGAGAGCTGTACTACGCAACAAAACAAAGGAAATAAATATATCTTTGAAATTGGATTACTCCTTTTATGTTCTATGGCTCAGTGACATAATGCAGTGTCATTGATACAAATAGTAAAAATTTCACAGAAAAATTCCCGGAAAGGATGTTTCTGTCCAGGATTTGGTGTCTAGGATAGTGTCCAGGACACCAGGGGACGTCCTATGAATAAAATGAATATTCCATATTCAAAAAAGCATCACCCACCCATTTTATTCAATATGACGTCCTCTGGTGTCCTGGACAGAACATCCTTTCCCAATGAAGATAGGCACCCCATTCTGATACAAAACGAACAATTACGAAAAGTGGGGCTCACCCTTTGTCGATTAGATCAGGGACCGGATAGTAATGACAGCATTTCAAAAGTTCAAGGATTAGGAGGGTAAATGTTCGTTTGCTAGTTCCACCACAGTGTACTCTTTTACTCCACTTTGCACTCAAAGCAGAATTTTGAACAGAGATCTTCTTATGCAGTAATGAACACACATTTTTAGGACAATAAAAACGAGGAGTTTTTAATTCATTTTTACTATTACTACCTAAATTGCTAGTGAATGACAGACGTAAGAAAGCTCCTTTGTAACAGTTATAGCAGCTACAAAAAAAATTACCTTGCTAAAACTAAACGTACACACTACAGATCTCTCTCTTTTTTTCTTGTCTTTTTTAGAATAAAAAAAAAAAAAATTAGGGTGAGGTTCAGGTCTTTTGAGATTTTACGAGAACAATCATTCAAAGGAATGCACAGAAATCTCTAAAACCTGAGGCAACCCTGAGGTCATGTGTTTAAGTCTAGCTAACCCAACAGTAAAAATAAATAAATAAATAAATAAGAAGAAAAGAAGCTGGGAAAAGGCTTGTGTGATAATGATGGTGGTGCGACATTGAGTGGCTCACAAGGGGGGTGGCATAGAGGATTTCAGGCCTACAGAAGGGCTGATATGGCGTAGAGGATTTCAATTGCCTCTCAGGCTCTTGTAGTAAGAACCACATGGGGTATTGAAGGCCACATCAGACATTCGTCGATACAGATTAGTGTAATCAAGGAGGAATTTATTCCAAGGTTCTGATGCAAGCAAGAAGAAACAAAAGAACAATAACAAAGAGATCTCTCACAAAAGAGACCTCTCACAAAAATCAGTCAAGCTTTCAAAACCCTGCGCAGACATGTCCCCATCCAGGTTTCAATCAGCATAATTTCACATACCATCTGTTGGCCACCAACCACATTCACCATATTTATACACCCAATATGAGCGAAGGACTGAGATTCCACGCATCAGATAGCATTCAATAATAGTATTTGGATACTTACATTTCGGTTGCCTCAGTGTGTATGTATAAAGATTATTTCTAAGTAGTGTTTTGAACCATTTTTCATAGTCTTCTACTTCATTTGCTTTTTATGAGTATTTCAAGGAGTCTATGGCACGTAAAACTTGACAGTTGTAAAACTTCCTAAAAGAAAGCAACTAGAATCATCCCCCAGTGGATAAGCTGACACAGAACCTGAGACCTCAAGTTGCAAAAGAGTAACTTCCACCAGAGCGATTAATCGTTGGATCAATTAACCACTAGCAAAAAGCCTTGGCCAGGTACTTCAGTAAATTGAATGGAGAGAGAGAGAGAGAGAGAGAGAGAGAGAGAGAGAGAGAGAGAGAGAGAGAGAGAGAGAGAGAGAGAGAGAGAGATACTCTATGAACATTAATAGATGACACATTTTACAACTTTTCATTATCCTTATCATTTTGCTAGTCGTGTTGATGAATAGCTATATCAAGAAAAAGAATACAAAACAATACCTTAGATTTGGGCCCTAGGTTTCTCAGTATAAGATCGAGGAAGAGCCAATATGGCTACTAGTCCGCTGGCAAAGGCTGCAACTGCTGCCACGGCAAAAGATGGTGAGTTTCCACCACCAAATAGCTGATCCCATGGTCCACTTCCCAGGGATACCACTACCTGATCTCAAACATTAAAACTCAATCACCTCAACAGTTCAAAAGTAGAGCCAGCATACTGAATAATGTAGCAATCAAAGATAAAGAAATTTGTTACATATATGGAAAAACAATAAAAAAATTTCTTACCACAAGTTTTTACCCTCAAATAAAGCAAAGGTCACTAAGTTTTCAGCAAGTCATGAAACTACCGATAAACAATCAAGAATGACAACCAGCAAGGCATACATGCATAAACATAATATACACATACATAAATACAGACACATGTATGTATGCATGTATGCATATATGTATGTATATGTATAGGATGAGGAGCAAAAAGAGAGAAAATCACATGAGGTGCTCATGTCTGATTAGTTAGTTGCATAGGCAATAACTTACCAAGGCGATGATCAATGTAGCTAAATACCAAATTAACTAATTTTGAAACATGAATTAAGGTAGTGGGTCTTTTAGCTCACTATCATCATGGAGGTACAATCAAATTATTAAGGAAAGCCAATATTGATTAATATAGCAATCAAAGATAAAGAAAGCTGTTACATATATGAAAAAACAATAAAAACTCTCTTACCACAAGTTTTCACCCTCAAATAAAGCTAAGGTCACTAAGTTTTCAGCAAGTCATGAAAGCATCAATAAGCAATCAACAATGACAACCAGCAAGGCATACATAATACACAAACATAATTTCTTTTTATGAATAATAATACATAAACATAATATACATATACATGAACACACACACACACACACACACACACACACACACACACACACGCATATGTATGGGTGTGTGTGTGTAGGCTGAGCAGCAAAAGGAAAAATTCAAACGAGGTGCTCACATCTAATTAGCTAGTTGGATAGGCAATAGCTTACCAAGGCGATGATCAATGTAGCTAGATGCCAAATTATCTAAGTTTGAAACATGAATTAAAATAGGTCTTTTAGCTCCCAATTTCTATGGAGGAAAAATCGAACTATCAAGGAAAGCTAGGGTAAGTAAATCAGTACTCATCTAATTTACAAAACTTGTCCCTAACTACTCTGCCCACTACTTCAGACCCCAATGTAATTTTCTATCTCCATCTAGTCCAAGTACTTCATCATAATTTCAGGACCAGTGGGTGCCTTCACAACTTTATCAATCAAAATTTGCAAGAAAGGCCTCTTAGATGAGCTGGCCAAAAGTTGTAATAAAACATAAGTTTGGCGCATGGTAATGATGTGGGAGCAAGCTTGAGCAACAAGAAGTTAGATGATCATGTGTAGTCTACTTTGAGTCTACTTTTAGGTTTATTTGATTTTATTTATTTAGAGTTGTAATCTTGTAATTTGTTGATGTACATGAATTTAGAATACAAAATGTAAGGGTACATATGTCTTTGTATAGTATTGGGGTATACTTGTAAATACCTATAGATGTATTTTTTACTGTTTTGATATATGAAGTAAAGTGAGTGAGAGGGCTCTCTACACTCTCCATACGTATTCTCCCTAGTTCTTTTTCTACTACTTGAAGCCCTAATGTATAAATCTCTAAAACTATATATAGTTACTTGGTATTGTCAGCACCCAAATTTTGACTCGGGTCATGTGATAACATAAGGACAACATAACAGCATTTAGGCATCAAGACTCTAAGCACCCTTGGCTTAGGAAGAGTAAACCTGGACTCTGAGAGGTTAGGCATTCCCAAAGAGGTCTTCCCGGATGTTCCAATTGTAAATGAATCAATCAAAGCACCTCATTACAACCTAAACTGTACCATTTTTAGACAAACCCTAATCTCTCTCAAAAGTACCAACAGGACTTTGAGGATCCACATTTTAGAACCCTATTAATGTCATCAGTAAGTTTTCCACCTCCTGTAAGTCTTTCTCCAATAAAGCATCACAGATGAAAAAATTATCATTTTGCCCTTTTACCTTCAAAGGCCCATATAACTCACTATCTGTCTTCCAGATCACTGAATTTCTCCTGCATACATAAATCTTCTTGTTATGAAGCATCACATGCGAAGAATTCTCATTTTCACATTTTTTTTACCCTTGCAGAAAAAATTACCATTTTTACCCTTTTTTCACTCAGAGAATCTACCCCTGGACCATTAAAGGATCCTCGGAGCTTCTCCCGTAGTCCAAATGGTGTAATTTCAGATCCTATGCATCCCTAAGTCTCCCTGCTTTAGGGAACTCTTGCAAAAGCTCTCAGAAATTCATCTAACCTCCGAATCCAGAAAGGCCAGTCACCATATCTCAGCCTCAACCTTAGCTTCAAATCTCAAAGTCTGAGAAGAGAATTTTGAAGTCTCAAACCTATGTGAAACCTCAAATCTTCCCCAAAAGGTCAAAAAGTTGTTTTCCCGCTTTTTGCTCTTATGGAGCTAGAATATTCTCCAGACCTCCAAATCAGGATCAGTCGGTGTTCATTCCTTTATAATCGCGAGGCCTTCGACAAGCTGTTTAAGGAGCAAGAACTTTCGCAAAATCTATCTGTCAAGATTCTCTAAAATATTCTAAAAAGCGCAACAAATCAAGTCTAAAAATCAGGTGCTTAACCGACTCTCGGGAGTTCATCTAAAATCAGAAATTCAGTTAGTCAGTAGCCATACCACTGTAAATTCAGAGCTTCAAGACTATCAGATCTCCAGTAATTTGTAGAAAATTCGTGGCCCAAGCAATCATTTATGCCTAAATCTAGAAAAAAACGCGTTTTGTCTGTGTTTGACATGCAGAATGCCCTTAAAAGTTCTCTTGGACCTGGAATGCGGCAAGGTCAGAGCCATTTTCTCAGTTTCACCCCTGCTCTCAATAAAGCATTTCACAAACTCTTGGTTCAGAGATTGTTTAGCCATTCAATTTCACCCAGCTACAGGTAGCTACAGAAACCCAATTTGTTCAAGCAACTTTGTTTCGAAAAACTCTCGACGACTGCCCGAGAACCCAATGACCAATCTGTCAAAATGTGTAGCTCCGAGATTCCTCAAGCTTCAAATCCCCCAAATATGACCCGTGACGGCATTTTACAGAAAAATCAACGGCACTCCCTGTCTAATTTTGTCAAATCGCTCAAAAAATGGTTTTTGACCTAATTTACTGCTCAGGTACCATAATCTCGAGTAGTCAGAAGTTGTGAATCACCTGAACCCGGGGCCATCTATCCCTGGACCATTCTCAAATTAATTTTACCATCTTGCCCTCTCAAATTACATCTAAGAGCTTTTCAAGTAAAAAAACCCTGATTTCACCCCCTAACCATTTTCGTAATTTGGTTCTGACTAGACCAATACGATCGAAGTATCTACAACCTCTAAAATTGACATTGATTGGACTAACTTCCGAGCACAAGATCTCGTGAGTGACGGCAGAGAGGGTTCACAAAAATCAAAAGCAACCCTAGTCATCAGATGAGCTAAAATCTAGATATTTTGCATTAAATGCATTTACATCCTTAAGCCATTTTTGGCAACCCTTGGATTGGAATCTTCTCATCCTCTCTCACCACCCTTGGATAAATACTTTGAATTTCAAATCCCTACAGAGCCCCTCACAACCCCCTATTTGGCATCTCATGACATACCCTTAAAGATTGTAACTAATGGGATTACCCCAAAAAACATCTCCCATGCTCCCCTTCCACATCATCAATCTATGCCAACAAACATAAGTCAATCTCCACCCTCCACCTCATTTTAGCCAAGCACATCTCCACCTTTCACCTCATTTTGGATGAATTAATCCTAGCCTTCCACCTAACAAAACTTAGATTCAATCCTAGCCCTCCACCTAGTTTAGAATAAACATCATCCTAGCCCTCCATTTAGCATACCCCAAGCCTAATCCTAACCCTCCATTGCACCAATTTGGGGCTATAAATAGCCCTAAATTCGTGTAAGACTAGGTTGGCAACAAAAACCCTAATTTGCTAAGAAAAAGAGAGGAAAAAGAAGAAAAGTTGAGGTTTTTCATCAAACCTAAGAAAGGTAAGCCTAAACCCAAGTTTGATTCACCCCTCTTCCATATATGTCAATTTAACATGTTGTCATGTTGTCCAATTTATGCTAGAGCACTGCTCTAATTCAGGTATATGGTAGAGGCTCAACAACCTCTACTTGCTTCTATTTTTTACCAATTATCATGCTAATTTTATTGTGATTTTTGTAGAGGACTTCTTGAGCCCAAATTTTACTATGTTAGACTAAACATATGCATGATACTCTAGATTTAATTTCGAGAATTTAAGAGCTGTGGAAGGCCTCGAGATGACCCCCCAAACAAACCCCAAAAATTGGGTCTTTTGAAATCTAGTTTTGATGAATATTTGTAGAATTTAGTTTGAATTTTCTATGAATGATTTGAAGCTCAATTTTTTATATGATATTCATGTACATGTTGTCTACTAGCATGCTTAATTTTGCAATTTTTACAAAACCCTAAGGGCTTAAAAATTAAGAAATCCAATTGCTGGATTTTCTCCCAGTAACTAATGCTTAATTTTTAAGGAATTAAAAATCGAGCGTTGAACAAACAGGCGTTAAGAGAAAAATTAGGCATTGAGATCTGGGACCCACCCCAGGGAGCCATAATTCTTCTCCAACCTTGTCATATGGCCAAATTAATCTCGGAAGTTCAATCCTGTGCATATGCACCTTTGTGGGCCCTTATTTCTGTTCCAACGCCTGAATTTAATTTCAGACGTTGGATGAAAATTCAGGCGTTAGAGTGAATTTCAGGCGTTAAGCTTGGGTTTAAAAATCATGTTTTCAAAAATTTAGTTAAGTGTAAGTCTATCTTAGAGTCAGCACATGGACCTAGGAGAGACCCTACCCCTTTAGGCCCCACTTTGGTGGCCCAAAAACCTAAGTTGGCTGTTGATTTAGCACCCAATGCTTGATTTTGACCCTGAATTAAAATTCAAGCGTTGAACAATTAAGTGTCGACTAAAAAACAAGCGTTAGGCCTATAACAAATGACCATGTGGCCTACTTTAGGAGATTATATCTCCACGTAGCTTTTACTTAGGACCCCTAGGGTTGCACAGTGTAACCTCAAGAAACTTCCCTTAACCCAAACCATGGGTCCCACAGTGCTGGGACCCACCAAACCACCTCAAAAGATTACACAAATGTGTTAATATGATCAGCTTCTCCAACGCCCGATTTTCACCCTGAATTAAAATTCAGGCGTTGAGATTAAAAACAGGCGTTAAGCTTATGAAACAAAAAAAAAAATTCCTTCCTTCTCTTGTCCCTTCCATTATGGTTAACACCTAACCTTAAGGAACCAACCAGTAAGCCATTTAGAGGGGTCTACCATCCCTCTAAAGACCTAATACATGAAGGGTCTCCTGTAATTAGAATAAGACAAGATAAATGACAGTTTTTGGACTGTTCATAAGCCAACGCCTGATTTTCACTCTGAATTAAATTTAGGCGTTGAGAGTAAAATTAGGCATTAAGCCTGAGAAAAATCCAGCAAACCTTCAATTCAACTTTAACAAAGCATGGGCATAAATATAAGATTAAGAGAAGCCGCCCTTAAAAGGCAAGTATTTGGGGTGCCTAACACCTTCCTCAAATGTAACAAACAACTTACCATAAATCTCAGGAACTTAGACCAATACTAGTTAAACCCTAGACTTTCGAGTCTAGACTCGCCCTCTTCCCCGAAGAGGAGGACCGACGTCCAACTCCATCAGTTAAAACCTGAGTTGGTGGTTACCCAAGCAAAGCCCAACCCTTACACAAGAAAGAAGTGGGGTTGGCCCCGAACGATACCAAGCAAGCCGAAGTGGGTTGCCCGGTGTCCATAAGATGTGGCATGTAGCGTTTGTGTCTAGTCAACTTCATCTTCAACCAGATTTAATTTCGTGATCATGGCACTAGTCTTCTCTAGTTCGGCAATTTTCTTTCCCTTATCTTTGCTTGTACTAGTAGTCTTCTTACTGTGAAAATCACAAGCCATGTAAACATGGATTTCCGCATTTGAAGTAGCTGAATTTAACTTTACCTTTCTTGAAGGGCTTCTTCCCTTTCTTGGACTTCAGGTTAAACTACTTTTTTAGTACTTTCTTGTTGACATACATACCCTTAACAACATGGGTCTTTACAGAAGGTTCTTCTTGAAATTCCAAAGAGACCGATATCCAAATAATCTTAGGGGGGTGAATAAGATCTTCCTAATTTATAAAATTATTTAAAATTTTAAACCAACTTTGATTTCTCTTTAAGTTACGTAAAGCTTTTAGCTCAATTCCACACTCTAAACCTATCATAGACCACGGGGTTCCATCTTACAGTATAATGTGACCTATAACAGGACAAGATTACCTAACCAAATTTTAAATTAAGATTTCACTTTTGATTAAATCACTTTTGCACACAATAATTAGTTAATGAAAATCTGCGAGTATACAAATTAGAGATTATGAAAAACAAGTAAAACAACCATAAAAGAAGCACAGTCGTTTATAGTGGTTCGGTACTTTGGGTTTACGTCCACTCTCAAACCAGTTCACCCCTAAGCCTATTTAATTTTTATTAATAGTTTCTTAAACTATTACAAGAAAAATTAATAAACTTGAAAATTCACTTGCAAGCTCTATGAGAATCCACCCGCCTCCTAAGTACCTTCCAAGTGACTCTGATGGCCATGTTCTGAATTTGGCTCTGGCAAGTGCTGTAAGAATCTACCATTGGTGACTCCGGTAAAGGGTACGAACTTGGTTAAAGTTGGAGAACTTCTTCCTTGATTTGAGTTCTCTTTGTATATTAATTTAACTATAGAACCCACCATTTATAAAGAGACTAGGATTATACTTTGGGTTTAGCTCTCCAAAGCTTCCAATAGATGTAACTATAAGTTTGAGAAGCTAATAACACTACCTTGGTATGACTATAAGTGCTCACGAACTCACAATTCTTTAAGAATTTGACTTAGAAATCAATCATGTATCTTGTGGAGTCTATGGGGGCTTTAGTCCCTATTTATAGAGCTTGAAATCCAAGCCTTAATGGTCCCCAACGACACTTTTCAAATGGTAAAAAAAACTAGCTATTTAAGAATCTTAAATATGAGATTTTTTTAAACATGGGCAGTTTCAATCGGTCAAAATTTAAGTGCACTCCAATTTTGAAGTTTCTTACATTTTTTATATATCCAAAATTTTCTAATCAATTGAAAGAGTTTGACCAATCCAATTTTTTTATCAGTAGAAATTATTTTTTTTCATTTTTTTAACTTATTTAATTCTCAAAGATCTCATCGAGATGATCAATTTAAGTACTTACAAGTCGCAAGTGGATATTAAGATCAGAAGTTATGGCTGTTTTAAGTTTAAGTGCCATTTTTTTACTTTTCAACACATTTTACTCCAAGGCATTCACCTTGGGTCCCACCTATGGTCTTTTCTAAGCCACTTTAAGTCCATTAGATCCATACCCACTTTAAGTCCAATTTTTTATTTATATTAATTTGGTCTAATCTTTGTAGGACATTCTCTAGGTTTGGGTGATCCTAAACCATCCTATGGTCTATCTATGAGCCATACCCAAACATTCACTTACCACTTACCAACCTTTACCAATTTTACCTTTGAGCATAAGATTGAATTTTTTATGTGACTTTGTATTAGAGCTTGAGACTTATCGAGTTCTTCAATGAAGCTTATTTCTTGATGCATGTGGTCTTTTGGACTTCTTGATTTAAAGCTTCTTCTAACTTGACTTTGACTTACATAACTTTTAATATTACAAATTACATTTCTTGTAAGACCAATACAATGACCACATATACACATTACATGAACTTCACAAGTTTTGGAATGTGATTGACAATATATAATTTATACCTAACGTTTCTTTCTTAACTCTTTGCCTATAAAGCTCTTCAACTCTCAGGTGATGCTTCAAGACTTCCATGGACATGTCTTCTTTTTTGTGCATCAACTTGAGCTTGTAATCCTTCCAAGAGGATGGAAGCTTGGCAACTACAACATTAACATGATATTTTGGAGGGAGTGGCATGTTGATAACAAATAAAGATTTGACCATCTTTTGCAGCTCTTTGATCTGTTAAAAAATGGACCTATTATCAACCATCTTATATTCCAAGTAGTTCTAGACTTAGAACTTCTAATTGTTGGACTCTTCACCAAGGTGGACAACTCTTAGGGCCTCTAGAGATCTTTAGCAGTCTCTAATTTATCAGAGAGTTGTTCAAACAACTCATTAGTTAATGATTCCAAGAGGTGATAACTACAAGTTTCATCATCACGATCCCACTTCTCTTTAGCCTTGATTACCACTATAATCCCTGCTTCATTGTCTCCAATAGGAGTAGGGTATACGGAAGGTTCATTAAATAGTACATACTTGATTTCAAGATGTTGAAGTCAATTCAAGATCTAGCGTTCCCATCTCTTGAAGTTCTTCCATTGGACTTATTGGCGTCAAAGCCGGAACAAAAAGGATTCACGTTCGCACTCACACTTGCAGTGGGAATAGACAAATCTTCAGTTTGTTGGATTTTTCAATCCAATAATCTTAGTGAACAATCTTCAATTGTAGGAACATAAGTAGTTGTGACATAGAGAAATTAGCAATTAGAATTTTTTTTCTTCAGTGTTGATGCTCACGACTGGGCTACAATATTGCGGGTTCGCAACTAAGCTACAATGTTGTCGTGACTAAGCTACAGTGTCACAGGTTTACGTTAGCTACAAGTCATTGCAACAAAGCTATAGTGTCATGGGTTTGTGACTTAGCTACAATGTTGCCACGATTGAGGTACAATATCGTGAATTGCTATAGTGTCGAAAAACACATTTTCTTTCGAAAATGCCTATGACAGTCCCAAAACACCCATTTTTCTCACAAACATCAAAATCAAATATTCCAACTTAATAAAATCTATTTTAACCAAGTGACCCGAGACATGAAGGACTCATTATCGTGTTTCTTGAAGATAGTGGAGGCGTTGAGGCTTCCCACGAAATAGTGCAAGGGAGCATGCCAAGTTACCTTTGGGATACAACTAAGCTCGAATTAATTCATTGTCTCTCAAAGGGCTTACAACCTAGCAGAGACGTATGCTACCCCCTTGTATAACTGATTTCCTTTTTAGAATTGGGTATCCAAAACGTCCATGAAAATTGGGTATCCAAAACGTCCATGAAAATTTGTCCAAATTTTATGAAAATTTCAGCAAAATTTTCCCTTGTCAAGTTGTTAATCACAAGTGAAAATTGAGTCAAGACAATGGTAGTTTCAATTGATAACCAAATAAGGGGAAATTGCAATTTGTGAGAAACAAGTACACTATTAGTGTATGAAATCAAAATCAAGTATAGAAAAGCATAAAGAAAGAATGCTATAAATAACCAAATCTGTCATGAGTTACATGTAATGGCAAATTATGCAGGAGACAAATCAGTGGAAATTATTTAGGTTGAACTAGCTTGTTCCTCTGTGTTCGAATGAGGACCTCATGATATTTTGGGTAAATCTTGCGGGTAAAATAAGTCAGAGGGCAGATGTTCTGTCCAGGATTTGCCATCCAGGATGGTGTCCAACCCATTCTTGCTGCCCATTTTATTCCATGTGAAGCCCCATGGTGTCCTGGACGGCACGTCCTGGACAAAACATCTGCAAGATTTACCCAAATTATCATGAGGTCATCATTCGAACACAAAGGAACAAGCTAGTTTAACCTAAATAATTTCCAGTGATTCTTCTCTTGCATAATTTGTCATTATGTGATCAACATCGCTCTTGGCAGAGACAATAAATATGTCCACAAGGATGTACTGCTTTACTAGATCTTTGGAGAAAAATACATTAACTTCAGAACTAAGGTCCTTGTCATTTTTTGTGACTAGGGCATGATGAATTGAAAAGCTTCTTATCAGAATTGAACAGAAAGAACGAAACCGGAATTTGGAGATTATCAATGGATCAAACTTTTTTACTTTATTGCATTTGTGATGACATCAAATGGGTCTGATCCAACTGCCATGAAAACCAAATGGTTTTGCATCAAATTTACCAACAGCAGGATCTCCTGTAATGCATCAACATTTATTTCATCAGGCCAACATGCAAAACACCTTCCAACACAAGAAAGTTGAGATAATTAAAAATAAATAAAATATATTCCTTTCTCTTACCACTTTCCAAACAGATCTCCATTAACGTGCTCAAAATATTAACCTATTCATCCATTAACTTATTTATCCATACATAGATGGCTTCCTTAGTATGCAACTAAAAACATAAACACTTTCAGTATCCCACCCCCACCCTAGCTAAAGAAGCAAAAATGCAGTCCTTAAGATATGTCAAATTTTGTATTGCTGTTCTTACAATATTCCCAAATTTCATAAAAGCATTGCTATCCATGGTCCTAAAGTCATTTCCATAACCTGTATGTCACTAGAGGCCTTCAACTTTTAAAGGGTTCATGAAATACCAACTGAAGAATGATTTCCTCCAAGTAATGTTCTAATGGCCCAACTTTGTAGAATCCATAACCAATACTTCAACTTAACCTTTCTCTAGCTAGCGGGAAAAAAAAATCTCCCTAGGAATATCTGAAGCTTCTTCTAACTTGCCACGTGCTTACCACCGAAAAGACTATAAGAACCTTTCTCACAAAAATAAGCCCATTGAGATGACCTTTGTTTTCCAAGTATGGCTTCTTGCAAAAAAGTAATCCACCACTTGTTGAGATGCTAAACAAAAAATGGCCAAAGGAGCATATATAACGAAGCACCATAAATCAAGTTAAAAAGAAGGAAAAAAAAAAAACACAATGTTTGAGCTGTAAATTGATGACCACAGAATCAGAACTTCACAAAAACCAGATAGATTGTTGCTATCTCACTTAGCTAAGAATCATTCTGCTTCAAATCGAAATGCCCAATTAAATTTTCTATTTTCTCTTTAGTTTTCAAAAATTTCGAACAGTAACAAGGGTTTTATGATGATAATGGATTGATGTAGAGCAGATTGAAAACATCACGATTTATTGAAAAAGCCATGATCTGTTTGCAGAAGATGCAGCTAATTAAGACACCACGATTTGTTGAAAAAAAAAAAAACTTTGATTGTTTTTTCGGAACCAAAATCCTCTAAAGTACCTACATTTCCAATAAATGCTATTTGTTGAACAAAAATCCATTCGGAGAGACTCTCATACTTTATTGAAATACCTAGGAGTAGAGCATTCTTTGCATTCAGAGAAATTTTTTAAAAAAATACGATTTGTTGAAAAATGAGAGACAAGATGATGAGGCAACTCTTCAATGGATAGAGAAGTACAAGCCATTATACAAGCCCAAGATAAAAAAATATGGGAGCAAGAAAGAAGACATGATACTGTCCACCATTTTAGTCTTTAAATTTTATGTCTTAGTAGTTTTAGTGAGTTATTTAACGTAATAAAGCCATTAAAGTCAATTTAGAAGGTTGGTAGGGAGTTGAAATTAGTTTAGAATAAGTTTAGGAGCGTTTTTATATTTTTCAGATTTTTTATAGATTTTTTAGGGTTTTTTTGGCTAACTTTACAAGGGAGGGGTATTTTGGTCAAATTTTGTTTTTTTATTTTTATTTTTTATATTATAAATAGGTTATAAAGACCTGTTATACGGCTAGTTGAAGAAAAATTATGAATTGAAGTTATTTTTTAAGCCCACAGCTGGTTATCTCCTCCAATTATCACAGTTTAGGTGAGTTCTCTCTCTTTCTTGATTTCTGCATCACTATCTTCTCTAATTTCCGTTATCTTCACATCTTCTTTCTTCTTTTCAAAAGAATCTCTACAGTAATATCTTCTTATACTGTGTTCTACATCAGAAAGAATTAGCAATATTAGGAAACTCAAACCATATAACCATATGTCAAATCTTCCAACAATTAGATTATGATGTAATCCCATCTTCTTGCAAGAATCTGATGTGGGATAGAACTCATAGGATACATTATCTTTCTTTTGATAAGTAGCTGGTAGTGGAAAAACCACATAATACTCTTCCTCAATCACCTTATATGTAACCATCTTGGAGTCATGTTACTGTGGAAGAATTGGTGTATCTATCTGAATGATCTGTACCTCTTCCTTAGTAAGAGCTTGGTATTCACCTACTGGTTGAAGATGAACTGGGGCAACAATGTTTGGAAACATCATAGACTCTTGGACTAGTGTATCTATTAGGATGTATTGGATCTCATCCTGGACAGGAACTAGAACCTCATCAGATGGCTGATCACAAACTAGGGCAACAGTGGAGCACTCATCGATGATCATAATTGGCTCTTCAAGTACCTCATCACAAGTCATATCAGCATACTCCACATTAGTGTCTTCATCTCTACCCTTGTCTTCAGTTTCTTGCACTTTCACCTTGGCCTTTTCTTCAACTTGCAAATCAGTATCATTCACTATAATATCAAGCTTGGATTCAGCAAGATCTTTACTATTCTTTTGCTCAGCAAGTTAGTACTTGTCAAGGAATGCTTGAACACTATCTCTCCAATCTGGAACATCTGAATAGGCTTTACTTTGAAACAATAATACACCCCTCAATCACAAATCCAGAGAATATTAGTGTCCTTGTTGAAGGTAGCCTTCCTTTCTTCCAACCACATCTTCTCTAACACCACTTGATAGTTCTTTAAGGTAGGTTCGTACAAGTAGCACTCAACACTATCAATGTAGTCTCCTTGCCCAAATTGAATAATAATGTGTCCATTCTTAGAATAACAATATGATCCTGGATATGCAAGTCCTCCGGCTAGGTCACAGGAAATAAAGTTATCCCCATATTTGTAACTGATTATGACCAAAATAGGCTTTCCGTGAGAAAAAGTGAACGGGTACTTAACTGTTAAACCCATGTTCTTTCAATTAGCTATCTACAAAGTAACAACCACCTGATTGGTAATCAAACCATTCCATGATTAGAGGTTGAATAAGGAGGAGTCTTAGTAGCTATAAGAATCATCACAACACTGAGAAAATCTGGGCAGCTGTATTGGTGTTGGACAGCCGACAATACTGACAAGTGTCAATCTGTGGAGTCTCATGCATGTAACCAAAAATCAGCGGCAATACTTTCCTTCCACAAGAGATCTTTGGCAGATTTGTAGTGTACTCAAGCAACTGTGTGACTCCTAAATTCAACAGTCAAGAAGTGATGAAGGGTCCAACAACCAATCTGGATATATCTTTGGTAAGGAGTCCTTAGTAACAGTAGCAGTACAGCAAAGAGGGGCAACAAGGATGCCTCTTTGACCAGCAGAATATGGAAGTCACGGGATTTAGTTCAACAGTCTAAAAGCCTTAGGCAGATCCCACAGATCAGTACTTTCATGCATAGCTTCAAGCAGCTTGTATACATAGTTATTTCCACGCAACAATATTTCAATGTGCAATACAGTCCCACTTAGATTGACTCCCAAGTTGGCATAGCCATAAACCAGTGAGGCTAAATGAATGAAATCAAAATTCAGCCACGGGAATTCACTTCCAGGGCTTCCGCAGGTAATAACAAAAGTAGAAATAGAGATTTTGATGTTCAGAATATAAAAGAAAGGTGTTCTCTAACTGGTATTAGACAGTGTGTCTTCCAATGCTTGTCAATAACAATTCAACACTTGAAAAGTTGCATATCTGGTGTTTCAGATCATCATCATCACACACACACACACACACACACACAGAGCAACTACTGCTCCAGAAAAATACCAACAGCAGTATACATGGCCTGCCTAGCACAGCAAGCACTTGAACACACAACAAAGTAATAGGGTTTAACAGATGTTATTAACGCTTACCCCAGGTTTCCACAGTCCTTGATTGGAATAGACCAGTGTAAAAGGAGTTCTGAGAATTCTGAAGTACGTAGAACAACAGGTAGAGATTCTCCAATTCAGCACTTTGATCTATCAGTCCAGCAAGAAACCTTCAATAACAAGCAGATCTATAATAGATCCCAGATATACCACCAAGTGATCAACACATTCAGCCCCAAGAATCAGCTGTGATGAAGTACCATCCACAAAATTTAATCACACGATAGTATGTAAATGAGTCTTATGTTTATTTTCCCAAGGACTCCAACTAAGTGAGAACTAGTTGGAACCTGGTTAGGGCAGTCCCCAGTACACGAGGCTCCCGCCACTGCGGGGTCTGGGGAGGGTCAGTTGGAACCTGGTTCGGATACCAAAATCGATGCAGCACACAAGCTCTGATTCCAAAATTGATGCAGCACACAAGCTGTGATACCAAAAATTGATGTAGCACCTGACTTGAAAAGAGGTTAACCTGCTGGTAATGGACCCAAGAGAAATAGGACTGATATAGGAATTTGTGGGTTTTACCATGGTAAATTTTAGGTTCAGATTTATGGCTAGAACAGAGAAACAGATGGGTAGATTGGGACATGTTTAAGTCTATAACCAGGGCGGTTATAAGGTTTAGTTGAGCGATACAAACAGGCTATCTGATCTAGGGCTGACCGGGTTCAGACCAAAGACTGAAGGGAGTATGAATGGTTACTGGTTATGGGGTTCTCTGGGGTAGACCAGCAACTGAACTGGCTAAGGGCTAAGGCAGGGCATATTTAGGGACTACTGGCTTACCACAGGGTATCTAATAAGGTAGTTGTGGGGCCTGAACAGTAGATTGGAGGGGTCTTTTAAAACAGATTTACAGTAGGGTCTGGAAGGCCAAGAACAGGTACTGGTAATGGTTCAGAATTGGGAATAATGGGGCAGGTTTATGGGGGGACTAATAAGTGGGTTTGCACAGGTATGCTTCTGGACAGATTAGGACTGGCAGAAACAGGACTGTAGGTAGATTTAAGGGGAAGTGTGGGGTTTGACATGGTCTGAATTTAAGGGGAGCAGAGAGGCTAGTAGTAGGTTATAAAAGGCTGCAAACAGGGGATTAATCAGGGTTAAAACAAGGAGAATAACAGATGTTCTAACAAGGTATTCAAGGGCTAGATTGTAAGCTTGGGTGTTTCCTCAAGCTGCGATTCATGGCCATTGTGGATGGGTTTTGAATGATTAGTGTAATTGGTCTAGAGCATGTCTTGCTCCCTTATTGTCTTTGTTATGACTAGATTGTGTCTTGAATAAACGATTTTCAGCTAGAGACAACTTAATTTGGAAGCTGCACGGCATTGGAATGTTGGCATAGTGACAGAGGCACAGACAATTTCAACTGGAGGACAGCTTTTCATTCCAAATAATTGAATAAGATGATCATATATGGGTCAGTGATTGTAGGCGTGATGCTTCCGGCCCAACAGATGAGTGGGAAAGGGAGGTGTTTTGGGAAACGTTAATTGTCCATTGAATGAAAAAATTTTGAATTTGAACTGGATGACCAATCCTTGTTAATTATCGAATGGGGAAATGGTAAGAGTGGCAAGGGTTTATATCCCCACAGGAATCATAAACAACCTCTCGGTTTTTATTCTCAATGCCGCTAACTGTAAATCCACAAATCTAAAGGAATCATTTAGGAGGAATGGGCAAACCATTAGAGCAGCTACTGGAGCAAACGAGAGGGGTCCTTTCCTCAAAGTGACGGAATGGCGGGCCAAAGAATCCAATAAGGTGGTCTTTTTTCCGGTAGGGGATGGATTTTATGGGTGGAGAAGTATTCTTGATCTGCTGAAGCAGATGGGTTGGCACGGTTCCTCTACTCCACCCTAGTGGTTTCAAATGAAATAAATTATGCTAACTAAATCCAATTGGTATGGGTGGAACTAAAGCCACCAGCGGCATTGGGCGAGTTGTGGTAGTGGATGTATGGGGGTTGTAGTATCCTGGGAGGCTGTAGCTGTGGCTATCTCAGCTACCTTCCGCAAGGGGCAAAGGATTTGGTTCAATGTGAAACCTATTGGATTCCCCCCAAATCGAGGGTTACTCACTACCAGATCCGAGGATGAGACCGGGCTAATTCTTAAGACTGGCTTTGTGAAGATTGGAAACGGGGTCCTATGTTTCAAAAAATGGCAGCCATCGATCACTAAACCCCTACATACAACTGTGATCGGGAATAGATGGATTAGAATTTGGGGCTTACCTCTCAATGCCTAGCACGAAATATTTCAGAAGATTGGCGACTATTGTGGCAAGCTTCTGGCTGTGGATTCAAATACCAAATCCAAATCTTGGATTGCCTTTTCCAGAATTTTGGTGGAGGCTGAATCCATAAATCTGGTTCCCCGCCACATGGTAATTTCTATCGAAGAGATGGATTATGACTTGCTGGTCGAGACGAAGATGGGGCTTGGCTTTATAGGCTCTATGACGATCGCCAGTAAGGACCCTAACTAGGGTGTCGGCGCTATGGTTGGAGAAGATGCTCGCATGCCGTTGGATCCTGATGTTTTCTCGTGACCGTTAGATATGGGGAGAGTTAGGGTTTCAGCCTCAACTATTGGATCCCACTCAGATGAGGATACGATTGACATTAAAGGAAAAAAGGCGGTTGATGTTGACATTAATCTGCTTAGTGAGTCCAACCCTAAACCTAAACGACATCTGGGCGACCCAATTCATCAAGGGCCATCCAACAGTCCGAGTGGGGAATCGTATTCTGTTAAATCATCATGGGTGTGGAGGCCCAAAATATGTGGGTTTGCTGATTGTAATGTGGCCTAGAATGAGTCAGCCCAACATTCACAGACTAGGGTGGACTAAAACGGGATGGGCTTTATCGGTGTAGGATCTTGGGCATCCAACGATATGTTAGAATCTGGTCCCCTTAAGCAGGCAAACCCACTGTGGGCTTTGAACCGGGGGTACTCCAAATCTAGCTGTAAGGGATTAGATATTCAAGGTAACTGTGCTGCTGAGTTGTCTGAAACCAATATGGGAGGTCCGATGGTGAGAAAGAATTCAATGCCGATGGAGGAGATTGAATGTGGGCTGTCGACTCTAAGAGTCTATTGTAGAACATCGATGAGATGTTTGAAGTGGCCTGGATCGTGAAAGATGCCCTAAAAAATGAGGAAATGGAAAGCTTTTTGGTGATAACCTGTCCGGCAAAGACATGCCTCAGGTTCCTATGTGTTTGATGATTGCCATCGCTGGATTGTGCAAGGTAAATGGTGTGGAGTGCTACAATCTGTCTAAAAGTTCTTCAATCTCTCAAATAATTGAAGGCTTCACATGCAACTTCTCTACTCCCTCTTTCTCTAAAAGAGCACGATCTATTGTGGTGGACCTTGTTTGGGTTCTGTGAATGGTGAAACACCTTGTATGGATGGGAGTGGGGTATGCTCTCCTGAAGAGTCTGGAGAATCAAAATATGAAACTGAATTGGTGGACGGTGGGGAAGAGGAAGCCATGACTCACAATTGTTTCCCCTAAACATGAACATCACATCGTGGACTATGAGGCATCTTCTGAAGCAGCTTTTTCAACTCCCTCCTTGGATTTGGTAGGCAGAGTTATCAAAGCTGTGGAAATGGAAGGTTGGTGCTTTGATGGTGTGTCAAGTCCATGTCATCAACTTTCACCTCAAATTCTAGGTACTTCTATTTCATTTGTTGCAAATTCAATTCCAAATAACTCTGATATCACTCCTATACCTCACTTTCTTGCTTCAAAATCATCTTTAGTTATGTGTTCTGTTAATTCCATACCTTCCAAGGACCAGTCCCTTGATATAAACCATGGAGATATTGTGGAATTTCATGAGATTCGATTTATGGAGAAAAGGGATTGTGTGACGGGTGCAATGGCAGTTTCTGTGGTCATGAAGGATGTGGGTTGTGGCTCTCAAAGAACATCTGCAAAAAAGGGGTGAATATTATGTTGGAGAAACTTGGGTTATTGGTTCATGACAAGAGTGGCCAGGAAGTGATGTTATCTGATTACATTGAGGATGAGGATGGCAATTGTAATGGGCTAGGGAAAAAATTAGCAAAGGATGTCATGAACTTCGGAATTTGAAATGGGACATGAAGGAAAAGGAAAATTTGGACAACAATGTTGGGGATAAGAGAGTATTGCGGGGGAAAAAATTGTTAAAGTATGAAAATTATATCTTGGAACGTTTGTAGGCTTGGAGGTGTTAGTAAAAGAAGGGCTGTTCGGAAGTGTATATCCAAATTTGACCCGACAATCTTGATTTTGTAGAAAACAAAGAAAGAAAATGTTTGCAGACGGTTGGTGAAAAGTGTAGTGGGCAAAACGTTTGTTGGTTGATTGGTGTGCTCTTCCAGCATGTGGCACATTGGGAGGGATCCTTACTGCATGGGACCCAATGGAAGTTACCAAGCTGGATGAAATTGTGGGAAAATTTTCGGTCTCAATTAAACTCGTGGAAGTGGCTTCCGGCCTTAAATGGATGATTTCTGGAGTTTATGGTCCTTGGTAGGCCTCAGCAAAGATCTGACTTTTGGTCCAAACTTCGCTCTGTTAGAGCACAATGGGGTGGTCTGTGGGTGGTGGGGGTAATTTTAATGTAATCAGATTTACGCATGAGAAGAGCTAGCCATCCACCATAACTCATAGCATGAGAGATTTCAGTAACTTTATTAACCAATGTGACCTTCATGATTTCCCACTTTTGAATGCAAAGTTCACTTGGATGGATGGTAAGGACAACCCTTTGCTTTCAAGGTTGGATAGATTCTTGGTATCCAATTATTGGTGAAGAAGTTTACCCTCATTTTTCTCAAGTGGTTATTCCCAAAATTGCATCAGACCACTGGCATATTATGATCTATTCTTCAAAAGTTAATTATGGACCTATCCCATTCTGTTTCGAGAATATGTGGGTATCTCATCCACAATTTAAAGACCACATCCGGGAATGGTGGAGTGATTTTGAGGTTGATGGTTATAAAGGTTTTCGCTTTATGAAGAAATTGCAAAATATAAAGAAAAATCTGAGGATTTGGAATAAAAAAAAAAAAATTTGGCTTTATCATAGAAATAAAAGGATGCAATATGGATTGAATTGGGTAACTTGGACTGCAAACTTGAAGAGGACGGGTGCCTTCCTCATCTGAAGGATAGGAAAAAACTACTATCGGGTGAAATGGAATCCATCTTAAGAAGAGAAGACACATTTTGGAGCCAAGAGGCTAAGTGAAAATGGTTAAAAGATGATGATAGTAATACCAAATACTTTCACAAAGTTGCTAATGGTAGAAAAAGAAAAAGTACAATCTTATCCTTATCTATCAAAGGTCAAGTGGAGCTGGATTTTGGCAAAATTAAAGATGATGCCATTCGGTATTTTGCCGTCCTATATAATCATGATGGGAAGGAAAAACCCTTAAGTCCTAACTTATTCTCTTCCCGGATTGATTCCGTAGTGGCATCTGAGATTGAAAAACCTTTTTTCAGTGGAGGAGGTTAAGAATGCAATCATGTGTATGGGGAAAGAAAAATCACCTGGGCTGGATGGTTGCTCGATGCTATTCTATTAAGAGTGTTGGGACATTATCATAGAGGACTTAATGGATATGTTTCCTGAATTTTTTGACAATGGAATAATATGAAAAGGGGTTAATGCAACTTTCCTGGTTTTACTTCCCAAAAAGTCGAAAGCAAAAGAATTGGTGGATGACAGGCCCTTAAGTTTGGTTGGCAACTTGTATAAAGTTATTGCCAAGGTGCTTTCACTAAGGCTGAGGGGGTTATTGAAAAGGTTGTCCTCAACTCTCAGAGTGCTTTTGTAAAAGGTAGACGAATCCTTGATAACACTTTAATTGTAAATGAATGTGTGGATGGTAGGAAGAAATCTAAGCTTCCTGGAATTGTATGCAAGATTGACTTGGAGAAAACTTACGATAGAGTGGATTGGGACTTCCTAAAATGAGTATTGGTGCAAAAAGGTTTTAGCGAAAAATGGATAAGATGGATTATAGGTTGCCTTGATCACCCCCATTTTTCCATATTGTTAAATGGAACATTGAAAGGATTCTTTGCATCATAGTGCTTAAGACAGAGTGATCCCTTATCCCCTCTCATTTTCACACTTGTGGCGGATGGTCTTAGTGAATTAATGGCTCGAGCTAAAGCTAAGGGGATAATTGAAGGCTATTCTATTGGCAATGAGGGATTTTCTATAAATCATTTACAATTTGCAGATGACACTATGTTTCTCCTTCAAGCGAACGTTTCCCAAATCAGAATGCTAAAAGATATACTTCAAATTTTCAAAAAAATGTTGGGTCTCAAGATCAATATGTCTAAGACTTCAATTGCTGGCGTTGAATTTCAAGGGGATATTCTATCTCAATTTACACAGGTTCTTGGGTGCAAAATTGTTGAATGGCCTATGAAATATTTGGGGTTACCTTCAGGTGGTGCTCCGCAAACTTTACCTTTTTGGGATCCAGTGATTGAAAGGATTTAAAGCAAACTTGATGGCTGGAAGAGAGAGTACATTTCATTGGGTGGAAGGATCACACTAATCAAAGCTGTGCTTTCCAATCTTCCAGTGTATTACATGTCCTTATTCAAAGTGCCGGCTAAAATAACTCGTCAAGTGGAGAAGCTCCAACGTGACTTTCTATGGGAAGGGGGTTTGATTAAGAAGGACCATTTGGTGGATTGGAAGGAAGTATGTCAATCTAAGTCGAAGGGTGGCTTGGACATTAGCAGAATTAAAGAAAGGAATATGGCTATGATGGGGAAATGGCTTTGACGATTCTCAACAGAAAGAGACTCTTTATAGTATTCCATAATATCTCAAAAATATGGATTGCATTTAAATGGATGGAATTGCTCCCATCATCCCTCTGCTTCTTGGTTTACTCTATGAAAAAACATTTACAAACTATATCCTCTATTTTTTCCTTACACCAGATTTGCTCTTAGAGATGGTTGATCCATTAAATTCTTGAAGATTTATGGTGGGGGAGTCCACTTTAGCCTCATTGTTTCCTCAATTATTTCTCATCTCCTCCCAAAAAGAGGTCATGGTTGATGATATCCTCTCGTAGTCGGATCATGGCCTATCTTAGAACCTCCTATTCTCAAGAGATTTGTATGATTGGGAGGCCCAATTGGTTACCACACTTCTAGATTCTTTTAACGATATTTTTCTCTCTAGAAGTAGTGTGAACAAAAGAGTTTGGACCCTCGAGTCATCCGGAAAGTTTTCTTCCAAATCCTTTTTCATTGTACTCTCTTCTCCTCTCAAACCAGACTCCTCTTTCCCCCACCGGATGATTTGAAAACCCCATGCTCTTCTTAGAGTAAAAGTCTTCTCATGGACTACAGTGTTAGGCCGGATTAATACTATGGATATGTTAAAAAAAGGCCATTTATGCATCTATCTCCTCATTGATGTGTCCTCTATCATAAGGATGGGAAATCGGCTCACCACATTTTCCTTCACTACTCTTTTGCAACCAAGATTTGGTCCTATTTCTTGTCACGAATGGGCTATATTGGGTAATGCCGAAAAAAGTTGTCCATCTATTATCCTCATGGCTTTGGTATGGTGTGAACCCAAAGAGTAAGATGTTTGGTGATTGTTTGTTGCATGCAATTGTGTAGGGCATTTGGAAGGAAAGGAACAATCGTATTTTTCATAGCTCCGCGAGGAACACTGAAGAGGTAATTGAAGCAATCATTAGGGAAGTGGGAAGCTGGCTTTATTTTATCGCGGAGTTCAAAGGACTTTTCCTTTCGGACTTCATTAGAGATTGGGTTACTTCCATCTCATATTCTCTTTCTCCTTCCCAAATTCGGAAAGATGTCTCTTCGAAAACTCCTCCTCAAGGTTTTATGAAACTGAATTTTGATGGAGCTTCCAAAGGCAACCCTAGTCCATCTGGGTACGGGTGTGCGGTTCGCAATCATGATAGTATCATTCATAAAGTATTAAGTGGCCTCCTTGACATTTGCGACTCTACACTGGTGGAAACTCAAAGTATGTTGAAGGGGCTCAAAGAGTTAAAAAATATGAGTGTATCTGGCTGTATCATTGAGGGGGACTCGGAGGTGGTCATTAGTTGGGGCCAAGGAAAGGAATGTAACTCTTGGCACTTGTGGAGTCTGGTATAGGAAATTATGGAATTGTCCTCTGAGCTAAACTATTTTTTTCATCATGTTCCTAGGGAACAAAATGCTCTTGCAGACTCTCTTGCAAATTGGGGGGTGGCTCAGCTAGTTCACTTCATTGGTTCTAGTATGCATTTTTAATTAGTTGGGCTTCTGTTGTTGTATCATTATCTTTTGTTTTCTTTGTTCTTCTTGTTTTCATCAATAAAATTTTCAATTATTGAAAAGAAAAGGTAGTCAAGGGCTGGAACAGCAGGGTTATTTCAAGGAGTAAATAAGGCTGAATAGAAAGGTAATTTCAAGGTTGATTAACAATGTATTAGTGGATTAAAGGGGCTAAAATAAGGCTCGAATAGGTGTTCATTAGCCTAGGAATCAGCCTTCCAGAGTTGATTAAGTATGTGTATGTGAAACTGAGATTAATTAGGACATACTTGGGGTTATAGCAGTATAAGACATCACAATTAGTCAATTAGATAATTCATCAAACATGTGACGGGTGGGTTGATTGGACAGTTCTAATGGCAAGTATTTAAAAGGAGAAGAAGAAGAAGAAGAAGAAGAGGATAAATAAGAAAAGAATGTTGGTATGATTCCACGATGCCGCCCCCTGCGATTGCTCTAAAAACATGCCTACGGGTGCAACTATGTGTGAATGTCGTAAAAGGGTTTCGCCTCCCTTTCTGGACACTAATTGGTTTTCAGCTAAAATGGCACGGCCCCGGTTTTAACAATTAGTATCAAAGCTAGGAGTTTGGGTCATGGGTTTGAATCATAGGAGCGTCATCATGAGGGGGGGATTGTTGGTGTGATTCAACGATGCTACCCCCTGCGACCGCTCTAAAAACAGGCTTGCGGGAGCGCCTGTATGTGAATGTTGTAAAAGGGTTTTGCCTCTTTTTTTTTTTTTTTTGGATAATTAATAGAACTTTATTAAAAAAAGAAAGGAAAACATAAAATATAACATTAGGGGGAGGAGGCCCTGCTAACAATCCTCTGGAATAAAATTCTCATAGAACAAAGACTTAGAGAAGACCCCCTTATTTGCTAAGCAATCAACCAACTCATTCTAGCATCTAGGAACAATGGCAAGAGAAATAGACAAAGAGACCACAAATTCCCGAATCTCATACAAAATGGGTAAAAGTCACCAAGAACTAAACCCAAGACCCAAGCCCCAAGCCCCAAGCCCCATCCAATAACCACCTCCGAATCCTTTTCCACCATACATCCATGCATAGAAAACTGATTTAATTCACGGAGACCCATATGAAGAGTGAAGACTTAATGCCTCAGCTGAAGAGGAGTCACAAAAACCTAGAGGACTTAATGTCTCCCTTTCTGGACACCAATTGGTTTCTAGCTAAGATGGCGCTGCCTCGGTCCTAACAAAGAATAGTACTTGGATGTGAGTAATCACCTACTTCACAAACCCTTGAACATCATCATCCATGAGTTCAAATTTAGGCACAAAAAACTTGAAGAAATGGAGGAGTTTCACTTATGTAGAGAAAAAAACTAACCAAAATTTTTATTAATTCCATCGTACCAATTCAAAAACATACAATCCTATATATAGGCTCAAACTCAAGAAAATAATAAAAAACCACATTAAAAACTCCTAAATTACTAGCTTACTTGATACTTAAGAATTTCCTAAACTCAAAACTACTAAAACATTGATTTTCTAAAAACAAAAAGTGTCAAAGTCAAGCCCTTCACTTTGATCAGCACTCTAAGAGGGCCCCAATTTAACTTATTGACTCACTAAAACTAATAAAATACCCTTAGCAACAATGCCTTGTTCCTAAAAGACCCAAAAACAAAAACCATAATGACCCTCATGTCCTAAACTCTAAATAATTCATAAATTATTAAGTAAAATAGTAAATTACTCAAAAAAGACTCTTAAAAAACTCCATCATATGTCCCAAAGATGTTCCTTTATGTGACTTCTTGTGTGGACCCCGCCAAGGCCATGTGTGGGTCCCACCTTGCTTCCAATGTCTGCATCAAGGGTGGTTATTTATAAAGATTAAACAATAATAATTAATTGGTGAAGAAAAGTAAAAGTATGACATTTTAGGAAGTGAACGAAAAAATAAAATAATTGCAGGCTCCATGTCCTTGCAGATTTTTTTTAACAGTGAAAATAAGATATCATGTCTCTGCAGATTATATCATTCCAAATATGGTTAGTGTTCTCTTTTGCAAGTCTTTTCATCACTATGTTGAACAAACCTTGTTATTGAAATCAGGGTTTGCAATTTCAATTTCTCCGAAATTGTCCTTTTCAAGTGGGAATTTTCATGTGACATTTTAGGAAATTTTGGATTGGCATAAACTTTTCTGGTTTGAGGGGAACATTGGGAAATATTTGGAAAAGCAAGAAGTTTTTTATGGATCTCTAGAAAATGTTAATATGGACTTAACTACACCCTCATATATAACATGTATGATAAGTTTAGGGATCAAAGTATTCACTATCAGCCATATTAGATACTCTGGAATTCAAAATTACATCCTTACATTGTTTTTAAATTATAATCCACATAATGCACCAACATGGCATCTAACAACTATAACACAAATACAACACAATGGTCATTCAATGCAGAAAAAAGTAGTATTAGTTTGAATTATATCGAATCCATTGTTAAAATATTTTAAAATGTTTTTATTTGATTTTTAACTTGTTTTACTTTTATTCTATAGAATATTATTTTATTTTTTATGCAATAACAAAGAACTTTTTTATAACAAAAATGTGTTTGATTTTTCCCATTACACATACCTATTATGGATGTTTTGGGTTTTATTTTGTTGTAGATTTATGCAATATTAATTTGTAATAAAATGAATATTATATGTAATGGCTAATTAGTTGGTAATTAACTAGTTGAAATAACCATTACATGTAATACCCTGGCCTTACAAGGGGTATTTTGGGGAATCCAAAAAAAATGGAAAGAGGAGGGGGTGGGGTTCAGTCATTCGTTGACCGAAACCCCACCCAGCGAAAGAAGGAAATGAGGAAAGAAAAAAGAAAAGAAATAGAAACCCAAACCAAATTAAGTAGGGAACGAAGGGGGCAAGATCTTAGCCTGCGTTGAACGAAAAGCCACCAAAACCCCCACAATTGAGAAGAAAGAAAGAAGAGAAAGAAGAGGGAGAAGAAGGAAGTCAAAGAAGGAGGAAATAGAGGAGAGAGAGGAAAACATGAAAGAGAGAGGAGGCAGCGTGAGACAGCAAAAAGGGTGTAGAAAACTCAGA
Source organism: Platanus orientalis (assembly GCA_025762735.1). NCBI lineage: Eukaryota > Viridiplantae > Streptophyta > Magnoliopsida > Proteales > Platanaceae > Platanus > Platanus orientalis. Next base: position 13,367 of record JAOXJP010034262.1, on the reverse strand, counting down.
ATAGCCGGGTAAGTGGGTCGTGTTCCATGGTTAGGGTTTTTCCAAAACCTTTGCTCTTGTGGTTTCTTGTGTGTTGAAGAAAAAGGGGCAAAATTATGCCAAAAAAAATCATGTTAGGTCAGTTGTTTAGGTGATCTCTTGCCATTTCTTATACCTTTTTTTGGTTCAAACATGTTTTCTAGTTCCTATCTTCCTATAAATCTTGCTGCCAAAATTTGGCATTAATATAGGATGAAAATACAACTATAATTTTGTTTTAGAGTTCCCTAAACAGATCTAAACTGATGAGTTATTTTGATTTAGATTTAGCCCTAGATCTTTATTTGTTTATATTATGTGTTGCAGCATAAATATGCCAAGAATTTTAGTGTTGTTTGGGCTTGATTTATGAGTTGATAGTGCATAAATATTGTTCTAACATTTAGTTTGGTATATAATCCAAGACTTGAACCAAATAAAAAATATATATATATATTTATTTTTATGCCTACAGTAAGTTGGATTGGGATACACTTTTGCTATTTTAAAGAATTGATGTTGTTGAATTTCGAAGCCTCAAATCATTAGACATTATGTAATTAAGATTTTGGTTCTATTTTAGGACTTCTAAAGTCCTCAAAATTGATGCATTTTTGCAGCCAAGGTGTATTCTGTTTTAAATTGTGAAATATATATGTATAGGTGGTCAAAGTTAATCACTTTAGGGAAAGTGTCATTATTAGTTATTATGCTTTGCTACCCAACAATTTGAAAGTACCATGTGATTCGAAACATATTTAGATTAAGGAATGTTGTCATTGTTAGAATAAGGTAGCTTTATACGTGTTTTAGGGTTTGATTTATGCATGCACTTATGCCCTATTTTAAGCTAATATATACATATGGTTGTTATATGTATTGGATGCTGAAGGAAAGTAAGGGAGCATGGGTTAGTATGCAAGATTGATTTTGAAAAAGCTTACGATAGAGTTGATTGGGATTTCATACAATGGATTTTGAAGCAAAAACACTTTGGGAAAAGATGGGTTTAATGGATCTCGGGTTGAGATCATCCTCATTTCTCTATTATGCTCAATGGTACTTCAAAAGGGTTTTTTGAATCCTCCAAGGGCATTAGGTAGGGTGACTCTTTATCTCCCCTCCTCTTCACACTTGTGGTTGATGCGCTTAATATATTGATGGATAGAGCCACATATAAGGGGATCATAGAGGATTTTCATATTGGTAACAATGGTTTTTCTATAAATCATCTCCAGTTTAACGTTGGCAGGGATTAAAGTTGAGGGGGATGAGTTGCATCAATATGCTCAAATTCTCGGCTGTAAGATAGATGAATGGCCTTTCAAGTACTTGGGATTACCGTTGGGAAGGGCTCCACCATCCATGCTTTTTTGGGCCCCGGTACTTGAAAGGATTCAAAATAGATTGGCCTTTTGGAATAAATCATACATACAACTGGGGGTAGGATCACTCGAATCAAAGCTGCACTCCAACTTGCCAATCTACTACTTGTTTCTCTTCAAGATGCCTTCAAAGCTCATCAATCAAATGGAAAAATATCAACGGGATTTCTTATGGGAAGGGGATTTTGAGAAGAAGGATCATCTGGTTAATTGGAAAAATGTGTCTCCCTACAACTAAATGCGGGTCGGGAATTTGAAGCATTAAAGAATAAACATGGTATTGAGGGGTAAATGGCGATGGAGATTTCTACGAAAAGAGACTTTATGGCATTCCACAATTTCATAGAAATATGGATTCCACCCTAATAGGTGGGATTGTGCCCAACACCACTGCTAATTTGTCTTTACCATGGAAAAACATTTGTCAGTTATATACCTTATTCATGCCCTACACCAAGTTTGTCCTAAGTGATGGGAGATTAATTAAATTTTGGAAAGAGATCTGGTAGGGGGATATAAATTTTGCCTCTTTATATCCCCAATTATTTCATACCTCATCTCAAAAAGGGGTGCTGGTAGCTGACATTCTTTTTAATTCTGCCATTGGACTATCTTGGAACCTTCTCTTCACTAGAGAGCTATTCGATTAGGAGGCTCAGATAGTCACTTCTCTATTAGATTCCCTTCATGATGTTTTTCTTTCAAGAATGGCTATGGACAAGAGGATTTGGATCCTCAAGTCTTTTGAGAAGTTCTCTTCCAAATATTTTTTTGTTCTCCCTAATTCCCATAATTTGGATGTATCCTTCCTGCATCAGATGGTTTGGAAACCTGTGGCACCGTCAAGGGTGAAAGTTTTCTCATGGATTGTTGTTTTGGGCCGAATTAATACAATGGATATGATTCAAAAACTGAAACCATTCATGCATCTCTCTCCTTAATGGTGTTCTCTGTGTAAAAGGGACGGAGAATTGGTTCACCACATTTTTCTGCATTGCGCTTTCACTTACGAGGTATGGGTATATTTCATATCATGCTTGGAAGTCAGTTGGGTTATGCTCGAAAAGTTATCCCAACTTTTATCTTCCTGGCAGAGCTATAGATTTAATGCTTTGAGTAAATAGTTTGGGGAATGTCTTTTACATGTTATTCTATGGGGCATTTGGCATGAGCGAAACAATAAAATCTTTCATAATAAATTTAGAAAATGTGGAGAGGTGATTGACGCTATCATTAGGGAGTTGGGTGGATAGATGCTAGCTACTATGGAATTCAAAGGTTTTTTTTTCTCAGGCTTTCTAAGGGATTGGGTGATGGCCATCTTTTGTTCACATTCACTCATTCATACGCCCATGGCTCTTTGCTGGAAGCCTCCACCAAACAGTACCTTGAAGCTCAATTTTGATGGGGCATCTAAAGGGAATCCCGGATTTACGGGGTTTGTATGTGTGTTAAGAGACCGCAATGGAATCATATGCAAAGTTCTATGTGGCCCGCTCACCTCTTGCAATTCCACAAAAATTGAAACTTTTGCTATGTTTTCATGCCTTAGAGAATTAAAGAAAATGGACGTTTTCGGTTGTCATTGAAGTTGATTTAGCAGTTGTTATTGGATGGGTTAAAGGAAAGGAGTGTCAATCATGGCGAATGTGGAACTTGGTGTATGAAATCAGAGAACTCTCTTCATAGTTAAGATGCTCTTTTTCTCATGTCCCCTAGAAACAAAATTTGGATGTCGATAAATTAGTTAACTGGGGCGTTGGACAACCTTAAATGTATTTTGGTTATAGCCTCCTAGTTTAAGTTGTTGGTTGCTATATGTTGTAATCTTCCTTCTTCTTTTTTAATAAGATTTCGTTGATAATCCAAAAAAAAAAAACATGTATTGGATGCTTGGAATTAATTCCTAAAGTAAGCTAAATGATACCATGATTAGATGCTAAGGATTAATGCTTAAAAATAGGCTAAATCACTGTTATTTTACATGAATTGGGTAATGACTAAATGAACTATGTATTAATCAAGTTCAAATACTTGAAGTGGATGCCAAGACTCGGCCAAGAGATAATATGTTTATATACCTTGTGGTAGTGTTTACTTTAAGTGAGCCAAGGCATGTTTAAAGGCACCTAATAAAAGTTTAAAATAGATATACTCATATTAAGATGTGCTATTTTTGGAGTCTTTGAGCAAGGACTCGAAGGGGACTTTGAAGGGTCACCAATAGGTAGCCACAATGGTGAGCTGATTGTATATATACCTAGATGGAATGGTATATGTTAGTTGAAGTTTTTGGATTTCATACTTGCATTGGGGTCACGAAGATCCTTGTTGGATAACCACTAGGGTTAGGTGTGATGTCTTGATTCAAATTTAATGAGTTCCTAGATATTGTGTTAGTACCCAGGGAGTTAGTGGGAGCATATCAAGTATTAAATAGTAACCCCTTGGAGTTAGTGATTTGGTTTATTTCCTCAGAGTTTGAGGTTGTTTTAAATAGCATGGGCAAGGGTGGTGCCTCATTTGTTACTTGATTTATATGTATATATATGGGGCTCTTGTGAACCCAAATTCGACGAGACTTCAACTAATTCCTTGGGGTTGAGTTGGAGTATTTACTAGCATTATTGGGGTAGGTTGACTATGTTAGAGCATTTGTATCCATGTATTTAGTTGCATATACAACATTGAATAAATTGAAAAGTGCTTAATTTTAATAGTCCCGTATAAATTCTGATGATGAGATGTAAAAAAGGGCAACCCAGTGCACGTGCACGAGGCTCCCGCTAACATGGGGTTTGGGGAGGGCAAGATTTATGCAGCCTTACCCATAAAAACTGATGATGATGACATGTATACTTCTTTATTGATCATGATTTCATTTAATGAATTCTATAGTTAATGAATGTGTTAATTGTTCGGAGGCATATGTTGCTTATTGATTTTGTGAAGTTGACCACAAAATTACTAACCTCAGAGAGAGTCTTAGCCAGAGATCAGGATAAGATTATATCTTCATTGTAGTTTGAGAGCCAACATTCAAGTGGTTGGCGTATTTTACTTACAGACTCATTATAGAGACAGTTATAGATTAGGATACATGATAGACGGCTCTATACTGAACCTTTTGAGTTTATTATTATTTTTTTGGAACCTTTATAGTTTAGAATTAATGTTTTTGGACTTGTTAAACAAAGTATTATTGACATTATTCATTTAATTATTTTATGGATGTGGATGGATGGATGTTTACTGTCGGGTGGACAACTGGAGTGATGGATGTAGATGTTATTAGGAGTGCTTTGAATCAGTTGACAATTAGGTACCTCCAGGTTAAATGAAATGGGTTACTATTCATTCCCTAGGGTCCACTTTACATTTGTTATGCTATTGAAATTTCGTTAGAAATTTTGGGTGGTTCCTTCCCTCGCCAACCTATGGATTGAGTAGAAGGTAGTGGAAGATGATTTGTCGTGGCATGGAACCCACTGTGTATCTGGGGATTTGGGGCATGACATTACATGTCTGTCAAACCTTTTGGATTTATTTATTAATCATGATCTTTTTGTTCCACATATAGTTTACTAGAACAGAAAGATTGTATATTAAAGAACTTTATCCAAAAATGGGTTTCCTAGCAAAAGTTCACAGTTTTCTACTTTATAAATCTTTACCAAAGATATTGTGCTTTAGGTTGAGTAATTGTTTGAGCTGTAAAGAAAACAAGATTAAAACGAGAATTAAAAATAATGGATGTTACAAATCACAGTTCTCCCTAATATGATGTTTGTTCTTGAACAACTCAAGTGGAGTTGCTGATTCTTTATAAATTTGAAGAAAAAAAAAATCCACAAAAAGGGAAAATGATTGAATTTTAGAGATTTCTAGGTTATTTATTTTTTATCAGTAAACATAATTTTATTAAAACAGAAAAAGCGAGCTAGAGGAAAGCATGAGAAATGCCACCCCTCTAGGTTATTTTCTGGTATTATCATCAAAATGGCTGATTTTGGTTGACATTTATTGCATTTTGACTGAAATTGATACATTCATAACATAAAGTTCTCTATTTTTTGTGATAGTTTATTTCTTAAAATATCGGCACTTTGAGATATATGAATATATAGGGCCAAAATATAATAAATATTTCACCAAAATCATGTAAATCTGCAAATTCTGTAGTCCCTTCAAAAGAGAAAATTCATGCATAATTTTGACAGTTCATTGAAATTGTATGCCATGATCAAAATCGTAAACCTCTGTAATTCTTGTATTGAACATAAATTTCAGGTTTTGATTTATTCAGCTGCTATGACAGGTGAGTCTCTGTGCTATGTTCTATTATTTTAGTTCGTTTTATTTGGGTGAAAATTATTTTCACACATTATGTCTTATTTTCCCAAATTTTATTTTCATGTCATTATACTCATTAAGTTTCATGCATGGCAATGTATGAAACTGCCATAGCATTTTTTCAAATGGTTTCTTTCTTGAAAAATTACTTTTTTGTTTACTTTAAGAGTCTTTGGTTTTTCTTTTGAAGGGGTTTAGTCTTGAAGTCTTTTATAATTTCATATCTCACTGTTACCTGCTTTTTAGCAAAGTTGGGATAAGGCTGTTTGTTGTTGTTGTTGTTGTATTTTTTGTCCAATAATATTATTCTGTGAAACCTCAGTGCCTGCTAAAACAATTGAGCTGTACCTGGATCTCAGGAGGTCAATTGAATAACAAGTTCGGGTGTGTGTTACTTTTCTGAACTGTCTTCAGCATTGAATAATGTTAGCTATGTTCTTTATCTGTTTTTTCTGTGGCTGTAGGGATTTACTGAACCCTCCTCAGACAAGCTTCTTCCTGATTTACATCCTCTTGAGAAGGGCTTGGATTATGTGAGAACTGTGAAAACGGCACCAGAGGGGCTGACGCATCAGTATCAAAAAGTGATTTGCACTTTTTGGGGGGCACTTATCACTTTTTGGCGCTGTTGTGTCTGCAGCCTGATGCATTTTTCACAGTTCTCACAAGATTCGTTCTCACCTAATTTTTGTGCCTCTTTATAAGCCTTCTTTTTTTCTTTTCTTTTTTTTTTATTATTATTATTATTATTATTATTATTTTACCCTTTTGGGGGTGATGGACAAATTTCAATGGAAACTGAAAAACAACGTATTATTCTCATTTTGACCTCGTTTGGTTGTCTTGAATTGAATAGAAGAAAATAGAAAAAAAAAAAAACACAAGAAAGGAAAAAATTGTAATTTTTTTTAGCTGCTTGGTTATCAAAAAAAAGATAAGGAAAAATTTATATGTTACAATTTTAATGAGAATATAGTTAAGTTCATTAGAAATTTTCAACAATTGAAGATTTCAACAGACATCCTGAAAATGATTTTCCTGACATTTTTTTGTCAAGAATCAAGAGAAAATCGGTTTTTCATGGCAACCAGACAGGAACAGGGTCTTGACAATTTCCCAAACTTCAGGAGGTTTAGAATACAAAATGCCAAATTGTTTTCTTTACACAAATGTTTTAACAATTTTACCTTTCCTCTATGTGAAATATCATTGTTCTCCCCATCAATTAAGAAAATATTATTATGTTCCTTACGCTCTACATCATTTACCGTCTTCATAGAGAATAGCACCTTTGATTAACATGGATGTAACTCTAGTTGGGTTGGGTTCTAACCCAAGCCTAACATGAGGAAACAAACCCTCAAACCTAACTTACCCAACTTGACCTAAGGTTGAGAGAAGCCAACCCTGACCCAACCCATGTCTATTAGGCTTAACCAACCAACCCATGGATTGGCTTGCGTTATATTGTGTTAAATCAAGTTTGAAAAAGGTATATAAATGTTTAAGTGATGTACTCAAGAGCTTCCACAATTTACTATGCTTTTACCACAAAGACAAATTCCTTTTGGGAGCTTCTAATAACATCTCCAAATTTGCTTTCCATACCCTTTTCTTTTCACCCATCTTTTTTCTCCTTTACACCCCTTACCCTACATAAAATACCCCTCTTATTTTCTCACCACACCTCCACTCACCCTTCCCCTTCTTCCTCTCCTGTGACAGTGGTGGCCACCCTTCTCCACACCCCCCCTCTCTCTCTCTCCCCCTCTCTCTGTCTCTCTCTCCTTTTTTTTCCAAACCCGTTTTGTCCTAGAGGTCTGAATAGAGGGGCTTTTGTTTGGACCCAAACAAAGGCCCCTCTGTTCAGCCTTCTAAGTCTAAAAAAAAAAAAAAAAAAGAGAGAGAGAGGAAGGGTGAGAGAGAGAGAGAGAGAATTAGTGGGTTACCACTGCCGCAGCCGAAAATAGGAGGAGAGAGGAAAAATGTAAGGAAGAAGGGGGTAAGAGGGGGATAAGATGTGGAGATAAGGGTAATTTTTAAAATAGGTATTGCTTGGAATTTTTTTAAAAAAATTTTGAGGGGGTTGAAAAGAAATTTTGGAGTGCTATTAGAAGCTTCCATTCCTTTTTTTGTTGTAACGTACTTTATGTAACATATATATATATATATATATATATATATATATATATATCTGATATACACATTCATATGTTAGGGTCGATTTCAGGTTGGATTAAGTTAAACACGAGCTCTCAACCTTAACCCAACCCAATGATCTCAAGTTGGATTTTTCCAACCCTGATCTGACCCAACCCCACAAGAAATCAGATTGGGTTTGTTCTGGTTTGGGTTAGCGCAACCCAAGTTGCACCCGTAGTCAAGAAGTTGTAATAAGTTATTTTAAAGAACATGGTTTCACCCCAACTAAAACAATATCAATTGTTTGTGTCAAATTAAAATTTCAAATGCATTGGGGGAGGTTTTTGGTGTGATTCTCTCTCTCTCTCTCTCTTTATATATATATATCTGTTAAAAGACCTATTTTATTTGTTTTATTTATTGTGCGTTTTTCCTCTTATTTATTTAATGTAGATAGTGTGGGCATCAGTTTGCTAGTCAACCCATTACAAATATTTAAACCAGTTAGGAATCTTACGTGTGCTAGCTATGTGTTGTTGGGAAAGCTTTCAATCAATCATGGCAAAAGAAGCCTTTTCTTTCTATTTTTTTTAATTAGAAGTTTGGAGCTAAAATGGCTAGCATCACTAGGGTAAAATTCCATTACACAATGAGTTAAAGAAATGCCATGGACTGTGGATCTAAACAACTGGCTATTCCAAAAGGTCTTATATGATGAATGGTTTGGATTTAAGAATTTAAATTTGGGGTTTGAATTTAAGATCATACAATAGCAATGGATTCCTGATGCTAAAATATGCAAAATTAACGATTAAGGTAGACTAGTCTGGTCTATAGATCCATCAAGGTACACATGCATGATGGTCCATATGTTGCTTGATGGGCACCCAAGCCCAATCCATAGTGGGCCCAGTTTGGGCTGCATATCACTCTAAAGTGGATTTCCTGCAGCGCAAAATATTGTTGCGGCGCCCTTGAAGTGCCAGGTGCTGAGTGACACAAGGCAGAAAAAAAAGTGAAAAACACTTTTTTACACACAGGGTGGGGTGTTTCCACCTTTTTCCACAGCATGTCACTCAATGCCTAGCACTTCAAGGGCACTGAAACTTTTTGCGTTACAGGAAACCTGTTTTACTCAATGCTTGATGGCCTATATTAAAACCAAATGATTAATAAATTGGCCCAAACGTTCCTTGGCATATCCAATGGGTTGTGATACTATGTGTATATAAGATAACCCAAGAGCCGATTGTTTCCTATTTGTTAAACATGTTAAATCACAGATGTAGATTGCTTAAAAAATCTCGTTAGCTTTTCTATAAGGCCCAGTCTGGTTGGCAAGGTTTTATCATGATAAGATTTTCTTGAAAAATCAGTTTTAAGCTGTCTGCTTGCCATGAAAGGTTGGTTTTCTCATGTTTTTCTTATGATTCTTTTCTTTCTTTTTCTCGCAGGATTTTAATTTCTATTCTATTATTTTTTTTTATTTCTATACAATTCAGGGCAACCAGACTGGGCCTAAGGGATATATGTTCCTCTCTCAAAGCATTTCCATTTATGGTCCGCTTGGAAACCATTCTCTAGATTCTCTTCCATAATCAAGAAAATGGATTTTGGAGAATCTTCATGTTTTGGAGCTATTTGAACGTTTGGTAACATTTAATATTGAATCCATTTTTTATATTTTTTGAAGCAGAATGTTGTTTGGCAATGACCTCTAAAAAATGCATTTTTTCTTGATTGATACAAGAATTTGGCATATTATTGAATTTATACAACCAATAATCATAAAAAAATGTAATTATCATAATTTTAAGAACTAGACTGACCAAACTAAGTAGTCCGATCTGGTTTAACCAAAAGCATCACCCTAAACGGTTCTATAGAAGCTCAAAACCGTAATGTGTTAAAAACCACATATAACCGACAAAACCCATGAAAATCGACTCGTTTTTATGAATGGTTTTAATAAAACCAACTGATTTTTTTTTAGCAAATTAAGAAGTCAAAATTTAGAAATGTGTCTTTCCAAACTCCAATCCCACTTTCCACAAATTGTTTTATTTTTCTGGTATTTTATTACATTTTTTGGTATGTCTAAAAATTAAAAGAAAAATCCAGTCATATCCCTTCTAATGCAATATGATTGTTTTATTTTTTGGTATTTTATTATATTTTACTTATTGTTAAAGCAAATTACAATAAGATCATGTAAACTAATGGTTGAACCCAAATCATTCACCTTATTGGTTTGATGGCCGGTCTAGTACTCTCAAAACTATGGTAATTATCATTTAGTTCAGTAACCAAAATCTATCCATAAAAAGAGAGAGAATATGGGGTATTTTGATAAATTTGTGTTAGGGGGTATTTTGATAAATTCACAATTTTTTGTTGAAAACAAGTTTGTTATTCATATCATCTTCTCATCTGAAGCTTTTTAGAAGCTTTTCCTTTGATGTGAATGTAAGGAGTCAAGGATTACAAGTTCTCACATGTGAAGCCAAAGATTCATTCTTTGTATTTTTGGCACTACTATTTTTAATGACAAAAAGTATTGCAAGAACGTGATATTTGGAGTTTATCAAAAATATATATATAAAAAGTGATTTTTGGAGCTATTTTATGAATGCATTCTGTGTAGCCAAACGCCATTTTCTCATTTTTTTTGATTGTTTGGAACTTAAAAAGGATAGAATGCAATCTTTGGAAGGTTCCCAAACGGGCCCTAGTTTCCCAAATAAGCTTAACTCTTTTAGTCCCTAGCTGTAAATTATAAATCACACAGCCCCACTCTTGGTGGGTTGGACTTAGTCTTTTACAGTAAATCCCAGGTCAAAATTAAAAAAATGGTCGGGCTTAGTTTAGTCACTTGTACAAAATATCGAAGGCCAAGATTGGACTTCGATGGGCCAAGCTGGATTAAAGGCAAACTAAATAAATGGGTTAGGATTAGGCTTAGCCTACCCCAGCCCAAGTCGGGTCCATGAGCACCTCATTGTGAAATTAGATTTTGTACATTTAAACAATATGCAACTGAGATTTTTCAAATAATAAAAAGAAAGTGCAACTTTACAAGGCACAAAATTCATTTGTTTGAAATGATTTAAATGACCTTATATGCATATAGATTTTTCAGCAATTGTCCCCCAAAATTCCTTCTATCTTTAAAATTACAAAAATACCGTTCCAAAATTTCTAGACAAGTTGTAAATTATATCCATTATACATATAAATACCCTTCTTTTCTCTCAATAAGGTATGTATAAACCTCCTCTTGGGTATAAATGAACCATGTTAAAATTAGTCTCTGATAAATAAATAAAAAAATTCTTGGACTACCCACTAAATCATTGCACCAAGATAGAGTTGCACCACTTGGATAAAGTCTTTGCTATTCTTACCACACTTTGCCTGTTAGCTACTAACTACTAACCCACTTCTTTATCCAAAATACTTTCTTCTTCTATCATTTTTCTTTCTATTTTTTTTTCAATGAAAATTTTGCATAGGATTTTTATGCCTCGGATTTGGTGCGACCCCTAAAGTGAACCTAAGGGAGGACTTGTAATTCCTTATAGGTTTTTCCTAGAGGGGGGCGGGGTGAATAGGATTTCTAAATTATTTTAAGTTCTTTAAATTCTCTAGTTGAATTTAACTCAAGATTAACCCCATTTTCTTGTAGTGCTTGGTATAGTGTTCAAGTTAGGATGTTGTAATGATTTTGTGCAATTGAAACAAGACGAGTGATTTTGCTAGTTGGCTTAGTACATGGAATAACTAAAAGTAAATGGAATAATCATGAGCTCACCATCGATGGCCTACGTCCACTCTAAAAAAATTCACCACCAAGCTTATGTAATTTTATTAAGGTTAAAAATTAACTAAAAACCTTAAAATACTTGTTAAAATAAACTATCACCTACATCCGGTGTTTCTGACGAGTATAGAGCCATTTCCAGTGTCTCTAGCAAAAGCCAAGCGAAACTCAAGAATGCATATAAATGTAAATATTACATCTTAATAAGTTGATGTTGCTATTCTTACTAAGTGGTAGGGCTCCTTGATGAGCTAGTGTTACTATGTGACCCACAAAGCTTCTAGTCTTAGCTCTTGTGTTACTTAAGCCTTCACAAGAAGGGTTTCCTCTTAGGACAACCCACAAATTCTATTGATGTATGCCAATCCCATGGTCAAATGGGTAGTGGTATGTGTCTTCTAAGTGTCATATGCTCTTATAAGTTCAAAACATGAAGACAAAAAGGACCAAAGACTTAAGGAAAATGCTAGAATCTACCTCGGATTTGCCACACCAAGAAAAGTATAAAACATGCATTACATATCACTTTAATACCTTAAAACTAATGTAGACATGGTAGTAGGTATCTCACAAAACCCAAAGGCAAAAGGCCTAAGGACAGAACCTCCACAATGCCCAAAACCAAGTGCTAAAAATCTGGGAATCGTAATCGATTGCAGATCAAGCAATCAATTTCGACGCAATATGTTGCGGATCAAGCAATTGATTTTAGCGCAATATGTTGTGGATCAAGAAATTGGTTGCAAGTGAAATCTAGACAATCTTAAACTCCCATGGCAAAAACTCATAGGCCATAACCGATTACAATATCAATTTGGACCAAAACTCCCAAACTTGAAATCGATTTGGGATCAAGCAATTGATTGCGAGTCTGAGTGTGACCCATAATCAATTGTGGATCAAGCAATCGGTTATGAGGGTATTTTTGGCACAATTTTAAAACAAGAATTTCAATGAAATTTTTTTAAAATTTGAACTCTATTTTTCAAATTTAAGGCTCCAAAATGTTGCTATTTATAAAAGATTCAAATCCAAATGCCATAGGTGCTCCTTAACCCTACAAAAGGGAACTTTTCCCATTAGGGTCAAGAACTCCAATACTCCAAGCTATTTTAGAGAGAGCTCAAAAACTTACTATATTGAAAGCATCATCCACTATGAAAAACACCATTGCCCATTGGTTTTGAGCTTGAGTAGTAAACATCTTTTACTAGATTCTCTCTCTCTTTCTCTCCTCTTGAATTCCACTATACTACTATTGAGGAGAACTTGTGGTAAGTCATTTTCCTAAAGGAAACTCACATTTGGTTGAGCTCAAAGAGCACTAGAGCCGGTTCTTGAAGCTTGTGGGTAGCTAAGGCAAACTAGCTCAACAATGAACACCCTACTTTGAACAACTAGCAATATCAACCAACTTGTAGTAATATTAGCTTGACTTTGCATTCATTTGCATTCATTATTATTATTGTTCTTGTTTTGCTTTTGTCGGAGACACTGGAAGCTTGACTATCTTCGTCAGAGACACCGAAAGTAGTACATACTCACCAGAGACACCGAGTGTTGTTGTTTAGTTTGCTTGTGAGCAAGTAGTTAGGTTTGTATATTGACCTAGGTTGTAATAGTACCTAAATGAAATATACCTAAGCTCG
>JAOXJP010034251.1:0-16689 GCA_025762735.1 Platanus orientalis | reverse complement strand
GGAGTAGTTAGAATTGATAACCAAGATATACCCCAGAGTGACCATTTTTGTTATCTTGGTTCAATTATGCACAAAGAAGGAGATATTGTAGATGATGTTGCTCATAGAATTAGAGCGAGATGGTTGAAGTGGAGAGGTACTTCTGGAGTGTTGTGTGATAAACGAATACCACTAAAATTAAAGGGAAAATTCTACAAGATAACTATAAGACCAGTCATGCTTTATGGAGCAGAATGTTGGGCAGCTAACAAACAAGTATATAAAATGAGTGTGGCTGAAATGAGGATGTTGGGATGGATGAGTGGCAAGACTAGAAAGGATAAAATTAGGAATGAATTCATTCGTGGGAGCTTAGGGGTAGCACCAATAGGTGATAAAATAAGAGAAAGTCGATTGAGATGATTTAAGCATGTGCAACAAAGACCAATGACTGCACCAATGAGGCGGAGTGAGACAATACAAGTTAAAGGTGCTAGAAGGACCAGAGGAAGGCCAAAATTGACTTGGGTGAAAGTAGTAATGAGGGACATGGTAGCTTGTAATTTAATGGCAGATATGACCCTAAACAGAGCGAAATAGAGGAATGGGATTCGTGTAGCCGACCTCAAATAGTTGGGATAAGGCTGTTTGTTTGTTGTTGTTGTACGTATAGGTGGTTCTTCTACAACAGATGGAAGATTATACATAGGTGTGCCACATGGTTCTCCAACATTGAGCTATAAACCATGATGTCATCTAGATACACCACAACAAAACTGTCAAGGCAATCATGGAAGATGTCATTCATCAGTGTACAGAAGGTCATTGGAGCATTCGTCAGTCCAAATGGCATAACCAAGAACTTAAATGCGACATATCTCGTGATGCAAGTAGTCTTCGGCTCATCACCTTCCATGATGCGAACTTGATAGCACCCCGATCTAAGGTCTAGTTTAGAAAAGTATTTAACTCCTCCAAGCTGGTCAAATAAATCTATAATCAAGGGGATAAGGTAGGTGTTTCTTACGGTTACCTTGTTAAGGGCTCTATAGTCCACACATAGCCAAAAGCCTCCATCATGCTTATTTTGGAACAGCATCAAAACACCATATGGCGCTTTCAAGGGTCACACAAACCCAAATTCAAGCAACCCATCCAATTACTTTCGGAGTTATGCCAACTCTGGAAAGGGCCATTCTGTAGGGGCCTTTAGCAGGCAACTTGGCTCCAAGGAGAAGACATTTAGGGAGTGCATTATGCATTTGAACTCCTTTAGGACCTTGCACATTGTCTAACAGAGGATCCTGGGCAAGCTCCTTAGTTTTCACCTTCAGAGCTGCTAAATATGTGAGCTTCCCCCTTCTTAACTCTTTCTTAAGTTGTAGGGTTGAGATCATTTTATCGTCATCTCTCTTGGAAACGATTAAGATCATGTATAGTCTCTCTAAACATGTAGAATGACTCTAAATATGATGTTGGCACAACTTTGTTGTCTTGAAGGAACTCGATCCCCAAGATCACTTGAAGGTCGTCCATGGGAATGGCCATTAGATTGATCCTCCCTCTTCATGTTTGTAACTCCACATAGATGGACTTCATTGTGCCTAGCACAAGTTAGGCAAACGAATTCACGGCCTTGATGCGGCTTGAGTCCTTCAACTTCAAGTCCAGTTGCGTCGCCTCTGAGTCGGCAACAAAATTGTGGGTGGCATTTGTGTCGATCATGGCGTGGGTGGCCTTGTTGTTGATCTTTAGATTCATGAACATGAGTCCCCTAGGTGGTGCCTTCTTGTCGAGCACTTAGCCCTTTAGGACTTATAGCAGTCGGAGGGCCATCATCCTAAGTTCCCCCTCTCTCTTGTCCTCAAATGCCTCATGTTGCAAGGATGCCGCTTGCAAGGCATTGAGGGTCAACTTCTATGGGCAATTGGCTACCCTGTGCCTCCCTCCACATAGGAAGCACTGAATAGTCTTTAGGCTCGTTTCCCTTGCCCTTATTGCTCTTAGCTTGCTTGCCACCATCCGAGGTGGCTACATTCTTTTTGTCGGGAGAATTAGTGTATTAGTCGTTTAAGCGCTCGCTTGCAACCTACACCAAGACCAAGTCCTGCACACGTTGATGTTACAACCCTACCAAGTCCACGGCTTCAAGCCCTCAAGAAATAGAATAATTTATCCTTCTCGGACATGTCCCTAATGTCCTACATCAATGCCGAAAACTGCTTCACATATTCGTGCACTACGCTGGTGTGTTGCACCGACCATAGGTTTTTTCGGTCTATTTATTCTTCATTCTCAGGTAAAAATTAGTTCTTCAGCTAACGCTTCAAATCCTCCCAAAAATTATGGTGCATTGCCCATTTTGGATGTACCATGTGTGCCACCATATATTGGCATCACTCGAAAGTCACATGATTGCCGTTGAGACTTTCGCCTCCTCTGAGTCAGGCTGCACCGCCTTGAAGTATTACTCCATGTCATACAGAAAATTCTTGAGATCTATGGTATCCAAAGCACCACCATAGGCTTGTGTCCCAGGCACATGCACCCTAATAGGTACCTCTACGCCACCGCAACTTCTTGAACCCACAGCTCTCACAAACACATTAACTTGATTGTAGAGGTCATCAGTTTGGGAACAGAGAGCATCCACATTGCCATGTGTGCCATCGATTTGGGAATAAAGAGCATCCACCATGCCGTGCATGTCTTCGTCAAGCACGTCGACCACGTTTGTCATTTGGTCTAGCCTTTCCTCAAGGACAAACACCCACCCACCCAACCAAATGGGCCAATCCTTCCATCGCTTCCTCCATGCGGTCAACATGTGCTTCCAAATCTTCGAGTTTCTCCTTGTTGGTGCATGTTGCAATCATTATGCTACATGATCAAGAGTGTGGCTCTGATACCAACTGTCACGGGCAACTTTCTCTAAGCTCCCATGCAGTGCTCATCCATGTCAACAGCCCCCGAACCAGCCACTAAAATCACAAAAGCTTATAAATGCAAAGCCACAATAACATACACAACACACACAACAGATACCAACTATTACGGGTAACTTTTTTCAAGCTCCCATGTGGCCCTCGTTTGTGCCAACAGCCCTTGAACCAGCCACTAAAATCACAAAAGCCTACAAATGACAAGCCACAATAGCATACACAATGCACACCAATGCACACAATAATGAATGGAAAGGCAACAATTGTATTAATTACAAGCAACAACATTAGAGCCCTAATGCAACTAGGAGATCACTAGACACAGTGTGTAGCAACTCTAAGCTACAACCAGTGAAAGGGCAAGGCTTCGAGGCTACACTCCTTGAAGACCTATCACCCTCTCAAGGTGTACGCTAAACCCTTTAGGGATTGCGAATAGCAAAGCTTCTATTAGACTCTAAATATTTATAACGGCACCACTAAGCCATACAACAAGGGCCACGACTAAGGAAAATTACATAAGGACCACGCAGGCCAAACCTAAATATATTCTACCCAAAAAGACATGGGCCATGAGCCATGTGAACAATGTTGGACAACATAGTCATGACAGTACAACTTGCTGACATCAGCAGAGAGAAGATCCCAACATCTCCACCTCATTGTCTTGCTTGAATACCAACTTGTAATCCTTAAACTTGAAACTAATGTAGATTAGTTGGAGAGAGAAGTGAGAAATAATATAAAAAAGAAGAAGAGAAAAGAGAGAAAGAGTACAAATTGAAGAGGAGAATTGAATTAGAGAGTACGTCTCTCTATACAATTATATATATAGGTCTTATATGTTGCTATACCGAATGGTATGAAATACAATACAGTATGTGTATGTAATACAATAGGGTGATTGCTTTAGTGCAATGGTAGCAGCTTGGGCTGTCAATGTGAAAACACGGTTTCGAGTTTTGTGACTAGACACTTTGTGCAAAAACAAGGCCAAATGTTAGGTCTATTTCTGGTCCACCTCTCCCAGCACCCCGTAGTTATGTGACCAACACTGAGTATTGATATTTTTGTGTATGTAATACTATCCCAATGACAAAAATCCCCAACACATATATCTCAACACCATGGGCCCCTAGAAGCCTTCCCGCCTTCTAAAGGAAGCTCTCTCCATTGCCTCATCCTTGAACATTTTGTTCGTCCTAATCCCTGGAGAGGCTAAGCTTAGCCAATGGGGGGATAAGTTTACATGTATTTGGGTAACAGGATAAATTTGCCCCCTTCTTAGTTGATTTTGGGGTTTTGTTTGGGGCACATCCCACCTTTCTTTCTTCCTCTTTCTTTTCTCCTTCATTTCTTCTTTGGTCATCTTGTTGTCTTGTATTTTCTTTTTCCCTCTTAATGAAATCTCAAGTTATTCATAAAAAAGGGAACAAAAAAAAAAAAAAAACACTCAAACCATTTACACATGAATCCTGAATATTTGCTGTTTCAACTTATACTAGGACGTTCATTGTAGGAGACATTCACCATCGGCACCTGGATGTGGCGACAAGTAGGCAAGGTAACGACAAATTTGGCCCTAGATAAAATGGAATGACGGAATAGGATTCGTGCAGGCGGCCTCAAATAGTTGGAATAAGGTTGTTGTTGTTGCTGTTGTTGCAATAATAATGGCCCCATGTCACATTTACTTAGATTTCCATTGAAAGAATATACATACGCCTCTTCATATCTAAAACTTTTATTGACTCTATTAGCTTTCATGAAAACTTTGGTGTATTTATGATGCAGGATGGTTTAGGTTTAAACCACTTGCAGGTAGAGCCCCAAAAGATGTTTAAAAGGTTAGAAAAAGTGGTTAATCTGATAAGAGGAGAATTCTGGAAAACCTGGGCAGCAGGAATGAAACAGAATAACTCCAACTAGATTTAGTCAAATAAACTGAAATTTTGCAGGATGATAGATCTAAAGGCTAATAAATAATAATGAACACACAATTTTCAGTCAAATGGAGGAGGAAAAGTATATAAACTTAAAGAAAAACCAGGTCTGGTTCTGGGTTTCCAGCAACCTGGAATGAGCATAAACAGATTAGGGAGATTAGAGTAAGATGCCAAATCAGTAGAGAATTAGTTAGGATTACGTCAGTAGATTGTAAGCTCCAAAAATCAGACAACTCAGGCTTAGATGTATAAGAATGTAGTTACAAAACTAAACCAGAAAACACACACACAACCCAGAATTTTATAGCATGGGGCAGTACCAGAATCAGAGTGGAGAAGATTAGGATTACTTAACAGACACAGCAACCGAAGAAGAGAACAAAATCCACGACAAACTCTGTATGATATCCAGGAGCAGCCCATGAGACCTCTTGGTAGAAAACCCACGATGGGTTTTCTCATCCAGCAAATCACGAACATAGCGATTATCTTCTCTGATGTTCTGGATTCCAATAATCAGCCAAGTCAATTGAAGAATACCAGCATATTACATGTCCCTGTATAAGATGTCTTGCAAGGTGTCAATGAAAATTGAAAGTATCAAAAAGACTTCTTGTGGGAAGGGGGGAGGCAAAGAAAGGATCATTTAGTGAAGTGGAATGAGATGATTAAGTCAAAGGAACATGGGGGTTTGGGATTGGGGAGATTGAAGGAGAGATTCCACATTGTCAAGGAAGTGACTTTGGCGTTTTGCTATTGAACAAAGAAGCCTATGGCGATCCATCATCCTTAGCAGATATGGGGCAGATACTAATGGGTGGAACTGCAATCAATCCTTGCCTTCTTCCCATTCACACCTATGGAAACATATTATCCAAGTAGGCCCCTCTTTCTACTCTCATACTCATTTGTTATAGGGAATGGTAGGAAAATTAGATTTTGGAAGGACCTACTGAACAAAGAAGCCTATGGCGATCCATCATCCTTAGTAGATATGGGGTAGATACTAATGGGTGGGACTGCAATCAATCCTTGCCTTCTTCTCATTCACTCCTATGGAAACATTATCCTAGTAGGCCCCTCTTTCTACTCTCACACTCATTTTATTACAGGGAATGATAGAAAAATCAGATTTTGGAAAGACCTATGGTAGAGAAACTCCACCCCAGGTTCAGCCTACCCTCGTCTCTTTAGAATTGCTGCCCACAAGAATGCTTTGGTAGCTGATGTTTCATCCTATGAATTGAATGGGTTTTCTTGGAACTTGCTTTTCACTAGGGACTTTGATGATTTGAAGGTTCTCATTCCGGGTTCTTTGATGGAGGACCTCAAGTTGATGTATGTCTCTAGTGGAGATCAAGATTACCATATTTGGCATCCTTCCTTGGATAGAATATTCTCTGTTAAGTCTTTCTTCCATATCTTTTATGGGAATTCTCAGTCTCCCTCAAACTTTCTTGTTCATGAAACTTGAAAGTCTACAGTTCCTCCTAGGCTTAAGGCTTTAAATTGGGTTGCCTTGCTAGATAAGCAAAATATTATAGATGTGCTTCAAAGGAGATGCCCTTTCATGGCCTTATCCCCCTCAATTTACTGTCTATGTGGGGTAAAGGGCAAATCAGGGAATCGTATATTTATTCATTGTATGTTCACTCTCAAGGTGTGGGAGTTTTTCATGTCAGGCCTTTCCTTATATCTGTTATGTCGGAAAGTGTTATAGACCTTTGTTATCAATGGGGAGGAGTAAGTGGTTTCTCCGTGCTCTTCTGCAAGGTATCTTGTGGGGTATTTGGAGTGAAAGGAACAAAAGAATCTTTGAAGATAGAAAGAGGGATGTTTGGGCCATTATACTCAATAATTTGCGAAGTGAGGAATTGGTCATTGGTGAAAAAAGAGTTTAAGGACTGCTCGCTTAATGGTTTCCTAAGAAATCGGGTAATTGTATTTTAGCTCATTCCATGGGGCATGTGGTGAATATTGTTAGCGATATGGGGTATACACATGTGTATAAGGGTATCATTGTTATAAGGGAGTTACATGAGTGTATGTATCTAAAGGGTATACTGGTCTTTATACTGAAAATACATAATACAATTAGTTGTAGAGAGAGAACCCTAATCTCTCGAATACAACACTGTTACTCCCACATGCCTTCTTCTTCTTTCGTTTCTTCTTTTCTTCTTTGTTCTCCTCTTCTACCTTTGTACTTGATCTCTCAGTTTACAACTTGGTATCAGAGCCATCACCAATCGAGATTCATACTGTCTGAGCCATCGTTGCTGAGCAACACATTCGCTGACGTCAACACTGGCACTCCAGCATTAGGGTTGATGTTTTTTGAGAGGACACGATTTATGATAAATTTCTGTGCAGGTTGTTTGATCATCTAATGCATCCTAGTATTTTTTTTTTTTTTTAAGGATTTTCTTCCAAAAATTCAAAAAAATCGAGATTTTAGTATTTCTGATACCACAATCGCTGTGAAGTGTTTTTCCCATATTGGTTGCAAAGGAATTTTTCACCCCAATCTCTAGAGTATGTCAAAATTTATTGCATTTGATTTGATGAAGAATTGAGGATGCTGTAGTGTTTTTCCTGAGGCATAGTTTCCGCCTGGCATACATATGTTTGATCTGGATCTGTGTCTGGTCTCTTCTCTCGCATCTACTATGTTTTTGGGTTGATGCTATGCTTCCAAGGTTTGCAGGGCAAGCCATGAGGCTTTATCAAAGCTGTTGGTGCTGTATATGAGTCTCTGTCGATGGTTGATGCTTCTAAGCCTGACGTGAGCCATATTCGAGGTTGGAGTTCCTTCGTTCTCAGTGATTCTTATTTTTTGGAGGCATACAATGTGTGGTATGATGCCTCTAGAGCATTGAAGATTGTGTTTGCTGCTTCTCTATCTCCTATTGAGGATTGAAAGCCATAGGAGAATGGTCTGGGGCTGATTGGATTTGCAGTCTGTCAACTTTATAATTTCTTAAAAAAAAAAAATTTGTAGTAGGTTGTGTTATCGTGATTCGTGATGTCTGAAGTTGACCAATCTGAGACAAATCAGCCTCCACAAGTTGTTGGTAGTGGTACCACTATGGTGAATCAAGTGGGACACATTGACACTCCTACCACCCAAATAACTACAGTGAAATTAAATGGTTCCAATTATTTGGCATGGTCCCAGTCAGCAAAGATTTCCCTAGTCAGCAAAGGGAAATGGGAATATGTCACTGGAGAAATTCCAACTCCAGCCTCTACAGATTCTGGGTTTGCTAGATGGCGAGTAGAGAATGCCCTTGTCATGGCGTGGTTGTTACACTCAATGGAGCCTAGTATTAGTAGTACATATTTGTTTCTAAGTTCTGCTAAGGAGATTTGGGATGCCCTAGTAAAGACTTATTCAGAGGTTGGCCGCATAGCTCAGGTCTATGAGCTTCAACAACAGGTGTGGCAATTGAAACATGGTGAATTTACTATTTCTGCATATTACAATCTATAAAAAAAGTATGATAGATCACTGGCTGCAAAAGCAAGGCTAATAGAAACAAAGGGCATGAAACTATGGCCTAAAATCTTATCACAATAAGAGGGTTTACAGGTTACAAGCAGTAAGGAATATATAGAAGTGTACACTTACACCTGTAAAGTAAGACTTCAGCCGTCGGTCGTATATCCAGTTGGGGCAAAACTGGGCAGCAACACTCAATCAAGGTCCTTCATATCGTAACCGAGTCAGCAGTAGCAGCTGGAGGAGTAAGTTCAATCCGCAGTGGACTCTTTACTCAGCAGCAAACACAGAACCAAAACTTCAAGCAAACATCATGTGGGTTTTTCTTCAAACACTTTGTGTACAAGTTCTGTGCACACTTTATTCACTAAAGAATTTTTAGGCTGATTTCTCCAGGTTTCAACAGCAGAAGATACTCCAAGAGATACTCACAATTTAGGCACTGAGAATATGGTCAGTCCAGTATAGAATCTTTGGGATTCTTAAAAGGAACCAAAACCCACAAAGATAAGCCTGGCCATAGATGGGTATATGTAAAAGGTTTTCTGTATTGATATAGCACCACTTGGAAAGAGGGTTCAGTCCAACCACATGGTATAGGGTGACTAAGAGAGTGATAAGAGGGTGAAAATTCCAAGATACCAGGTGCTGGAAATTTCTGGCAGCAAAGAAGAATTTTATTTTTGATGGTTGGGGTGGGTGCGTATGGTTTCAAGAGATGGGTGATTGGTTGTGGTATTAGGGTCTTGTGATGAGAATCTAATAATAGGTTAAAGGAGATTAGGGTTTTAGCTAGGCAGCAAGTGAAAAGAGAGAGAAAGAAGATGGGAGAAGATGATGATGAGAGAAGAAAGATGGGAGATGGAAGAGGTACCCGTGGAAAATCACCAACCCACCTCCTTGAAAATCACCAATCAAGGCCAAACCTGGCACCAAGGCTTGAACAAGTTGCAGTCAATAGAGTCGAACAGCAAGAAGAGCTTCAAACTTTTCTTTTATTTCTTCAAAAAATTTCTCCATTACAATAAGTGATGCTCCCTCTTATAGAATACCCACCTCACGGTTTTAGAAGGGGAAGAGCTAGGCACCTGCGCGATTCCTTCCCCTCTCTTATAACATAAAAATACGAGAAAGACCAAAATATCCTCACTTAAACAAATGACCAATGAATCCCATGCATCTAAAACATAAAATAAAACCCTAAAAAAATCCAGAAAAATATAAAAAACTACAAATAAATACTCCAATGAAATTTTCATACGTCATCTCCAAATAAGCTCACACATGTGGTCCCACAAATGAGGAAAGTGGATCCAACATGCCTCGAAAAATGCCAAATAGGTAGAAACTCCTCCAAATCGATCCCGGATCAAAGGGATGGACACCAAATGCACCCTAGTCCATATAAAGGCTCACCGGGACTCTCTTCCTGCACTGGTACACCCTCAAGCCGCCACGTAGCACGATGTCCTCATCACTATATTTCAATTGTTAATACAATATAGAAGTACCACAAGCTTGATAGTTCCCTAGCAAATCTCCATAGCTATTTTGCTAGCAAGGCTAAGTTTCTATCTCATCATTGCTAGGCTTAAACCTCTACCATCCATGGGTTTACAAACTTCATCCCAATTTACCAATGATATGCCTTCGTATCCCTTGGTTTCCTAAGGAAATTTCAAAATTTATTAGAGCTTTTAAACTTAGCTCCTAACATTCTTCAACAATTAAAAATAAATAAATAACAAAAATTAACAAACAAATTATAAACATAAGCATCCATGTGCATAACTAAGACAAACTCCATTAAATTAAGATTCAATTGATAAAATGAAAGAAGGAACAAGGTAATGTCACCCAGCAGATAAATGTAAAACAAAGTAAAGGGCCAAAGCAATGGAACTACAAAGAAACTCAAGAATGGCTATACTTGAATATGAAAAGAAAAGCTCACAAAACAATTCTGCTACAACAGTCAACAGCCGGGTACACTTATAGTGTAGGAAATACAAATTCATGAGACAAATAATGACACAGGAGCACCTTACCATATCTTGACAGCATTGCATACAGCAAGATACCACCCATGGAGTGACCAATAGCAAGCAAATTACCATCCTTTGGCTTGCTTTGAGCCCTTATATATTCCATCTACATTGACAAAACTGAAGATTGTTACATCCATATAAAGGGTAGCAGAAAAATAAGTTTTATATTATAGGCAATTTGATAAAGCAGCAAAGAGATTCTAATCAACAGATACCAAATATGGAGTCCATCAAATTAAAAAATAAAAACTATCATGTTCCTAGCCTTTCGCATGAGGAGATGTCACCTCACCGCTGCAGGAACATCCTCTTCCAGGTAGTTATCAAAGTCCCAATCATACTTCACAATCAGATCAAGTTGTTTCTGGAAATCTTCTATGGTTGTAGAGAAGCGCTTTTGCAAGTCAAACAACTGTGGTGAAACAGATCGTTGACCTTCTTCAATTATATTCACAAGCCTTTGACTCAAATCCCTGATTTGGCTAGCAACAGCAGAATCTTGCCTTGCTTCTAACAAACCTGAAAGTTTTCCCCTGATCTCATTAAAGCGTTCAGATAATTGAGCATCTTCTAAAAGTTTTGATATTTGATCAAATAATTTAAGACATGATCCTTGATTGACCTTCATTGAGAACACCAGACAGTCGTTTAAACATTTCTGTCAAGTTTGTCACCAACTGCGATTCGTCCCACACTGTCACCATCTCCGTTTTGTTTCCTTTGACAGTTGAGGTTTCAGATTCTGCCAAAGCACTGGGGCTGGTTGACTGCTGTTCTGCAGAAAAAGCACCATTTGTCACAACCTTTGCAGCAGATTGAATCTTCTTAGTAGTTGCACTATTATTGGAAGAATGCCCAGTTGTCTTGGACTCTACTCCCCATGTGCTCAATCCAGCACCTCGCACTTCAAGAATCCATGTATCAAATCCTTGACTTGACATGTAACGTGCAAATGATGACTGAAAACAGTTAACACACATTAGCAACACATTGAAGAACATGGACGCTGGAAAATGACTACAATTAACAGGGTAACAAGCAAGAAAAATGAATCAACTGATCTTATCCATGCACCTGTCAATATAACTTCACTTGCATCAAAGTTGAGATTTGAACCAGAATGAGAATATTTGTAACAAAAGCAATAAATGGTCATTCTATTATAAAGACTAGCAAACACAAAGAGATTAATACAAATCTATGTATATACTAACTATTGAGAGACCATTAGTAGATTCTGTAACCATCTACTAGTCAACGTAACGAATTTATGAGTAGATTAATACAAATATTTTCTCACTAACTTAACCCACATACTTAAGTTTATTCTTTGTCCTATAAAGAAATTCATCTTGCACCAAATCACTCTCCCTATCGCAGCCATTGGTCATTGTCGCACATGACCAAATAAGTGCAATCAACTGTCTTATTTTATCCATAGTTACTAGAGTGAGAAGCAAAAGCGAGATGTGGGAAGCAAGATTCAATAAATCACTGGGAAACAAGAAGCAAAAAATGATTAATAAGAGACTGAAAAGTCAGCAAGAAGCGAGTGGAGAAGCAATTAGGAAGCGAGCAAAGCAATTGGGGAACCACTATAAAATAACTATGAAGTGAGTAAAGTGCAAACTGAAAGCGTGATGCAGCACCACACAAGAAATCAATCAAACAAATGAATTCCAGCCAAGTCAGAAGATGTTAAGGTGTATGGCTCTCTGGTATAAGTTTTTGGGTTCAAATCTGGGCCAAGATAGCAAGGGTATAATGTCCTGATCGGATTAGTTTCAGGCTTATAGTCTGCAACAGAACAGAGTCATGAATTCAGTAGTTTATAGACCCAAAACAGTATGGATTTATAGGATAATATTAGGGTTCTGGTGGGTCTGGTTCAGATCCGGGTCAAGATAAAACAAAGCTGTAACAACAGTATCTTATTGCAAACTTCAAGGATTAACTCAGGATAGAGGCAGCAGGGTTTGGTTTCTGGTTTTAACTTGTAACAGGGTATTTAAGAAGGCTAATCAGCATAGGATTATGGCCAGACACATACCGTAATATAGGTCAAACAAGGACTGAATCTGGTTCAGGATAAGATCCAAAAAGGGAATAAGCAATAGGATTTAGGGTGTTACTGATGGGGTATAATAGGAGCTGATTGGGGCATAATATGGGCCGTGCAGTAGATTTATTTAGAACTAATAGGTTCAGGACAGAAGCTGAAACAGTTGGGACTGAAGTATAGCATCAAGAGTGAGTTCAGATCAAAGTATTTTCCAGAAACTTAAAACAATTGGAGAAATCACCAGGAATTAGAGAAGCAAACCCACTGTTATGACTCATGAGAATGTCATATCCATCAGAAATCATACCTTCAGTCAGAATACTGCAGATCATAAATAAGAATTTCCACTCTTCATTGTTTAACCACCGAGAGAATCCCCTTCTCTGCTGCTACCACTAATAAATCCAGTAGATCTCAGTACAGAGATCAAGATCAACAAGAACATTCCACTCTGAAGCTGCCTGCAGGGATCAAATAAGGTTGGGAAATCTGATTTCAGATCAGAACTTGAAGGACCAAAGATTTCCAAGGTGCCGCCAGGTAGGATTCCTCATTTGTAATGATTTTTGGATACAATCAGATAGGGAAAGTGAGGGATAGGATGCCACAGGCTAGGGTGTGTGGTGGGAATGAGTTTTCTTTAAATAAATCATTCAGGAAATTAATGGAGATGATACCTCAGGTGATAGAGCAAGGTTTCCTATGCACTGTTAATGGAGAGCACCAGTAAAACAGACGAAGAAAACAAAACAAAGGGGAAGAAGACAAAGAAAGAATAGAAGAGAAGAAGTAAGAACTAGTACCTTGTAATTATCGTAAAAAAAATTAAAAAAAAAAAAGAACTAGTACCTTGTGGGAAGGCCCTACCCACACTTAGGAAAACCCTAATTAGGTCAAGTTCTAGGCACAAGCAAACTTGAAAACCAGCATCCAAACTGTGGATGGAGAAAACTCCCAACTCATGGAGCCAAAGCTAAAATTTCTTTATTAATCTTCATTGAAAATTAAAATGGGGAGGGGACGATCAGCCCCTTTTACAATTCAAATAAATAAATAAAAAGACATTTTCCAAAAAAGACTTTCTTAAAACCATCTAAAAGACTAGCTAAAAAAATTAAAAAACACCCAAAATCGTGTGGCTCTCCCCTTGCCACTCCTTTGGCTAAGAAATGGCATATGGCAACTTTGCCCAAAAACAAAAATACAAATACCCCTTATGTCCCTAACTCTATTACTTCATAAAACATGAAATAAAGCAATAAAAGTCTAATAATAGGTTCCAAACAGCAAGTTAAGTTCTTCTCTCATGATCAAAGGACATGTCTTCCTTGTGTCTCCATATGCCTCCATGTATAGGCCCCACATGATCTTCCAGGTCCGCATCAAAGTGATTTCAAAATCATTGGCAAAAAATATTAAGAAATTACTAGAAATTGAAAAGAGAATAATAAGTTAATAAGTAATGACTAAGAAGCAAATAAATAAAAAGTCCACAAGCAATGAAAAAACTACAGTAAAATAAAGTAATAAATGAACCTCCAAATTATATTATGCAAGTAGCTACGAAAAATGAATACTTAAGAATTCTGTGAAAGTAGTAATTAACAAAAGAAAAACATTAATATTATATCATGTGCTCATAAATGAATACCTTATAAAAAATAAATAAATAAATAAGAACCTGGAGGCAAGATAGCCCACTGGAATCAACATCAATAGGACTGGGAATCAAAACCTTGAGGACCTTGAAAGCAATAGCACCTTCAAGAAAGAGGTCGATGGTCTATAGCACAAACTGTATTCACTTAAAATTCTTTAATTTTTTTACACCACTTCCTCTCCACATTAATAGACTGACCTCTAAATTCCTAATCAAAATAAACTATGAAATAGATAATCCCCATCAAACAGACAGGTTTTGACCCTAAAAAATAAGGGCCTAAAGAACAGTGAAGGAAATATATTTTTTACTCTTTTAAAAACTATTTAATACAAATAAGACTCTTAGACCAACCTATGCTAACTAGAATTAACCTAAATAAAATAAACTAGTATAAATCAATGCTCAAAGTGTCTTCAAAATTTTCCTACTTTTGGGGGGAGAAAATAAAAACCACAGCGAATATAAATATTCCCTAATTTCAAAAAAAAATGTAATATGACCAATATTACATAAATATCGGGATTTAATTTTTAAAAAAATTTATAAGAAATTTCTTTTCATGAAAATTATTAAAAAACTTTAGTGAAATCGACTCACTTCATAGAAAGCCTAGGACTTTGAAAAGCATATTCCCCTTGTTGGGAATCTAATTCCCTAATGTCTTTTAAATCTTAAATATAGAAGAAAACAGGTGAGTTTGACTTGTGAAGATGAGCCTAGGTTTAGTGACATGAGGACTTGGGCCTCAATACTATAAATACATGTAGCAGCATACTATGGCCACCCATTCATGATAGTGACAAATGCAGCTTGGAACTTTATGCAATTTTTAATGGGAGAGAGAGAAGAAGAGAGAGATTAAGATACAAGCATTGTGTTTTGGTTTATCATGTTTTTGTGTCTTTAATGCGTGAATCTTAAATGAAAAAAAAAAACCAATGGTGGTCCGTTATTCATCCATTACTTGTTATACAAATTTTTTTTTAGTTTTTTTAAGCTTGAGTGCAATCGTGCTTATTTTAACATTTCGTAAGTGTCAATGAAAAGTTTCACATTTTCCTAATTTCCACAGATTTTCCACTATTTCAAAACATTTCAATGAAATTTTTCTGAAATTTCCATAACCCAATAAAGAGAAATATCCATTGAAATTGAAATATTGAATAATGGTCTAAAAACCCAACCACAGTTGATAAATTCTGCCCAATTAGCTTATGCAATGACATTTATAAAATTATAGCAAAATCACAAATAGACTAAAAATAGCCAGGGTAGATTGATTTAATAATATTTTGATGACCGTGAAATTTTGAATTTCTAAAAAAAATGATGATCAAAGAATCATTCATGGCCATTAAGCTTGATATGAGTAGAGCCTATGACTGTGTCAAGTAGGATTACCTCTTGAAGGTAATGGAAAGAAAGGGTTTTAATGATAAATGGAGAGGATGACTTTTAAATTTCATTCCTCGGTCTCATATAAGATCTTGATTAATTGTTCACCAGGAAGACTCCTCAAACCATCTGGACAGATTAGTTAGGGAGACCCTTTATCTCCCTTCTATTCATAATTTGTGCTGAATGCCTCTCCTCCACCATCCTCAAGAAAGAATCAGATGAGGCTTTTCAATGAATTAATGTTAGGAGGAGCAACCCATCTATTTCTCATTTACTTTTAGTTGATGATTGCTACATTTAAGTAGGGTTGGACTGAAGGAAGCTGGTACTAATCACTATTAAGCTGCTTCTGGTCAAGTTGAAATGTTGAGAAATCAGACATAATTTTTAGTAAACATAGGAGAGTGGTGGCAAGTATTCTAAAGATTAGACTTGTCCAATCCCCAGGGAAATATCTGGGCCTCCCTTCAATTCTAGGATAGAGTGAAAGAGTTGCCGGGAAGATTCAAGGTTGAAGAGAGAAGTTTCTTTCCCAGCTTGGAAAAGAAATACTTGCTCAAATCAGTAATCTCAGCCATTCCCACATACACCATGTCATCATTTTGCTTCCCAAACTAAAGGTATTGATTCTCATCAACAGAAATTCTGGTGGATCCTGAAGCAAGAGAAAGGAAATTAAATTGGGTTGGGTGGAAAGAAAAGCGGAATGGTAAAAATGATGCGGGGATAGGATATGAAGACTGCCATCTTTTCAACCTCGCTCTATTAGTAAAACATGCTTCGAATTATGAACAACAGAGGATTTGTGGGATAGATTCTTCGAAAAAAAACGTTTGGTAACTTCTGATTCTCTCCACAGATTCCACTCCCAAAACTACTTTTGGAGTGAGTTTTTAGAAGCTACAAAAAGTAGATTCGGGGTATTTCCGGTCCTGATACTTGTGCTCAAAAGGACGAAAAGAATCGAAAAGCCCATGAGCCCAACGGTCCTCTTGCAAAAGGCGACAAAGTTATGTCCTCTTCCTTCTTCTTCTCTGATTTATTTACAAGATTCCCGGCGTTGATCTCTCCCCTCTCTCTGTTTTCACTTCTTCTTCTTCTTCTTCTTCTTCTTCTTCTTCTTCTCTCTCTCTCTCTCTCTCTCTCTCT
>JAOXJP010034241.1:0-16690 GCA_025762735.1 Platanus orientalis | reverse complement strand
AGACAAGGAAGTAGAGGAAGTGCTGGTTGGTCCTATCTTTTAGGGAGTTATTTATGTTTTGTGTTTTTTTATTATTTATGAAAAGAGTATAATTGTAATAAGTCAGAATCTGCCAGGGTAGTTTAGGAATTTTCAGCAGGGCTTTTTTTTTTTTTTTTTTTGTCTTTTTAGTGTGTCATAGTGAGTCCCTTGTGTGCTGGTTGACAGCCCCAAGAATCCCTAAGTTTTTGGTAGTCTTAGATTATTAGAAGTCCCTATTATGAGTCCTAGTTTCTAAATATAGAAACTTCTAAATTTTAGGAGTTTTAAGTCTTTGAAAAGAGTGATCGACCATGTATTGAGGCAGTGAACTTTGGAATTAAAATTTTTGAATTTTTGAAGTCTCCTCTACCTATATCTTCCCTCTCTTTTCTTCCTTGATTGAACCCTTTCCTTCTACTTTTCTTATTTTTCCATCTTCTTATTCTAGCATCTTCTCCTAAATCTCTAATCTCCATAACCCTTCTCTTCCTTTCCTTCCCCTATCCTCCATCTTTATTTCTCTCTTTCTATTCTTTCTTTTCTTTAAATTTGCTTGTGTGATAATTGAACAATCGCTTCGATTGGATTGTTTTAATCTGAAGAACTATAAGTGCTGGATATAGAGCTATCTGATTTTATAGACAAAGAGTTCGTGATTGGATTTCTGGAACTGATCTATCCTAATCAACCGAGGTATTATCTTCACTGTTACACCAGGTTCTCCTCATTAACTTTATCTCCCAGTACAAGCTGAAAATCCTCTTAAGTGCTTATATTAAATTTCTGATTATTTGATTGTAGTTTGATCTTATTATCCTCTTCATTCATCTGAAAATTTATGGGTTTATAAATCACTGAAATCGCCCCACCCTATAAGCCAGATTTTCACTCTAATTTTTTTTAGGGTTTTTCTCCCTTATTAGTATCCTCTCTTCTCCCACAAACTTCCCTTGAAACTCCTTTGATTTCTGCAAGTTCTTGCTATACTTTTAATACCTTTGATTTCTGCAAGTTCTTGCTAAACTTTTAATACCTTGTTTTTGGTTTCTTTATTCAAGAGATATTGCTGACTGGTAAATTCAATGATGTAGGATATCAAGGAAAACAAGATTCCTACACTAATCAATTAAGAACAAGACATTAAAATAGATTCTTGAAATTTAAAGAATGCTGTAAAATTCAAGAAACTTAAATCTTTAAAGAAATTGAACCAAAAACAAGTAGTTAACAAAATAATGATGAAAGGAATGAAAAGAAGTAAGAAACTAACAAGAAATTAAAGAAAGATTGAAGATATTGGAATTTAAAAAAAAAAAGCATAATCCCCAAAATTTGGGTTTCAATTATGGAACCCTAATTTCATGGGGACACAAAGGAACATGCTTCCTCCCCACCCCCCTTATTTATATATATTTTGTGATTTTAAAATAAAATTTAAAAAAATATATAAAGGTAGGGGTGTCCGGTTGAACAATGATGGATTTAGGGGTTTTTTTCAAGAAAGCTGGATTCTAGGGTTAAAAATTGGGAAAAGTTATGTAGATAGGTTTGAAGCATTTAGGGGATTATGCAGTTAGGTAATAAGTTAATGCCATAATCAATCATATCAAGCATTTCGGGGTCACTAAACATCACATAGCATGCAGAAATGGATGCCCCAAGTCAAGCACATGTCCTGCCCAGAAATCTAGGTTGTTATTTTATGAGAAAATGGGTGTTAGGTCTTTAAGTGGATGTCTATTTTCTTGCATGATCGAAATCTCTGCAAAGTTTTGCCATTGAAGACGTTTAAAATTTAGTTTTCCATTGAGAGACCTCACCCACGTTCAAGGGTTTGGGAACCCTAACACCCATTTCCTCATAAAATAACAACCCAGATTTCTGGGCAGCACATGTGCTTGACTTGGAACATCCGTTTCCGTATGCTATGTGATGTTTAGTAACTCCTAAATGCTTGATATTATTGATTATGAACTTAACTTCTGTCTCATTGTGTTAAAACACGTTTTATCTAACTATTATTAGCTTTTATATAGCTAACACTTGTTAAACCCAGAATTTTCTGTTAATTGTGCTCATCTAGCCTACTTCATGCGACTATTTTAACCTGATGTTGTGGCCATTTTGCACGCTCCTTACCTTGAATTAAACATTTCATCCCCTAAAAACAGTTGCAAAATTATTCCTAAAAAGTGCTAAACGATCATATGAGTGCAGAATTGTCTTTAGCATTGTTGGCATATTCTCCTGTATGGAATTTGGTAACTTCTTTCTTTTTTTATGACTGAAATTTATGCATGTTAGGCCTTAGAAAACTGAACCAAATTGAACTTAATATGCACACTATTGATGAGTAGGAACTTCACTTCTACCTTATCATTGAACTTAGCAATCTAGGCCTTATCTCCTCACTCACATTACCCTACTATGTTTGTCCCGCATCAGATTCCAATCTCATAACCTCTTCGATCGACCTTGTTGTCCTAAATAGATTCCAAAATGTATATAGCCACCACCACTCTTCTCCACAAACACTTGCCCAAATGGGCCACATTATGCTGCCTTATTTCATAATCCCTAAACTACCTTCTTTCAAAGGCCAACACATAGAACCCAAGTCATGACTGAAAAATTTTAGCTTCCTCCTTCTCATTTCATAGGAAGTTCCTGAAAACTCTCTCTAACTTTGAAGCCATGAGGCTGGGATTGTTAAAAGGAAAACCACATTGGACTGGATACCAAGCCACCAAATGATTTTATGGGAAATCAGTGTCCTGACCTAACTAGAGCTGACTAAGAGGATTGAACAAGAATTTACCTTTTCTACCTTTTGTCCAAATCCATCTATCTTCTTCCCTTGGGTTTGGCCTCATACCATTCAAAATATTTAGAAGGTCCAAGAATTTCTCAATCTCCCAATCATTGAGGTTTCTTCTAATGTTGAGGTTTCAAACCCCACTGCCCGAGTCATGATCAAAGTGCTCCACAATGACTCCCTGCTTATTTGTTGCAATAGCATACATCCCCCTAAAACATTTCTTAAAATAAGAGGGGCCACAACAAATATCAGACCAGAACTTGATTAGTCTCCTTGACCCCAAATCCAATTTTTTAAATCTGCAGAATTCCGTGAAACCTTTTAATATGGATTTACAAAGACCTACCCTGTGGCTTGTCCTCACTTCCTTTGGCTCCCACATCGAAACCATCCTATATTTTTTCTCGATCGGTAAAGATTAAATTGTATTAGAAGAATAATGCATGAGAAATACATCCCTCCACATCACAGGGCTTTTACAAATGGATCAAAGAATCCCATTCAAAAGTCCAGTGATGAAACTTAACCTTGGAGAACAGAGGATTACATGATAACCAGTAAGATAAAAGAGACAAGGCATGAGCTGGAAACTTCCCTAGGTTAATGCCTGAATCATCCTATAATTATTGCTTACTACTTTCCTCCATAAATTATCCTTTTCCATCCCAAATCTACACAACCATTTCCCAGGGAGAGCAAGATAATAAATTTTCAGCCTCCTCAGGCCAAGATCCTCACAGTCCATTGGTGTGATGTGGATTAATTATTTTCTGCAAGATCTCTCCATTGTTTCTCAAAGATTGAGCCTTCAAATATATCGCAAACACAACACCTCTACAGTAACAGGTCACAATGATATCTATGTATTTTTCATGCATTAAAAACGGTAAAAGGGAAATACTGCCTTCACAAACATTACAAGGAATAACCATTATGGATTCTTTCTTTCTATCTTCCTTTACAGGTTCGTCTCTCCAACATACTAAATAGAATAAGGTTAAGCTATCATTGTTTACCTCGCCAAGGTTCCATGCAAACCATACTTCAATTGCTTCAGATATCCTCCAAAAACCCGGAAAACGTTGTTAAGCTACTATGCTACATCATCTTCATCTTCATTATTTAATGAAAACAACTAAATAAAGAGCATCCATTCAAATAATTACATATAACTACGCAAAAATAAAATTCAAGCATTCAACCCTAAAATAAATTATGTATTCAACGAAGAAGAAAACCAATAACGTAGCTAGCTAATCATGGGAGCTTAGAAGCACAAGGAGCCATAGAGAACCCCCTGGTTCCTTCAAACAACCACAAGAGAAAACCCATCAAAACGAAGAGTTTGCAAGCGATTGAATAAGAAAAAAAACTAACTTTCTAATAACAAAGAATGAGTAGTGAAAACCAAGATAACATATAACAAACCCTAATCACTTAATCCAGACCTTCGACGATGACACTGTGCTTATCAATGTAGAGAGAGAGAGAGAGAGAGAGAGTTCTTACCCAAAAAATGTAGAGAGAGAGAGAGAGAGAGAGAGAGAGAGAGAGAGAGAGCCCTGCTGATTTATGGAGCTACGGGTTAGGGTTATGAGCCGTGAAGAGATGAGAAATAGCTTCAGAGAGATACGAAGAGAAGAGGAAGAGATTGTGGAATAGAGTGATTGAATTACCTTACTTTAATGTGTCGCTCGTACTTCGTAGTGACTGAAGCCTGGATATTATAGCGGGAAAGTTACCCTCTAAAAACCCTAGCGCAGTCGAGTGAGACCCAAACGCGTCGTGATGAAAAGATATAGAGAGAAGGGACTAAAGCTAGAACACTGAACCCTGAGGAAATACCATTAATTTGGAATATTCTTTTTCTAAGTTGATAGAATAGAGTGATGCAATATAAGGTTGCACATGCTTTGCAACCGAGTATAACATTCTAATCCGATGATTGATTTTACATAGCATGTATAACCCTGGCTTAGAGATGAGCTGTCGTGATCCCCATAAAAAGCCAGACCGGCTCAACTGAATCGCAACATAGTACAGGAAATGTACTAAAAATTGCTAACCTTTGCCCCTTGTCAGGGGTGGACACATGATCGGAAGGAAAAAGTGAATTGCAATTTTTTAAAATGATTTTCATTTTTTCTCACCAATCCTCTTGTGCCACTTGTTAGATAGTACCTTAACAAGTCAGCAGGAGAAGATCCTTTTCGCCCGAGGTAGGACTTAAACTCTAGTTTGTTAGTCAAGGAAAACAAGTTTTACTTTATTTTTTTTACTTCTGTATAATAATTGGAAACAAAATCTCATCACCAAAAATAAAAAAAAATCAAAAGAAAAGCAATCCCTAAAATGAGCTTGAAGAATTTTATATATTTTTAGTTGTTGGTAGTTGTATTGAAAAACATTACTAAAATTAGCCATGGAAAAATAATTCCTGTTACATTAAAAAAATCTTGGATTTTCTATAAAGATTTAATTTCTTCTATCTATATCTCAACAAAGCCTTATCTCAAGTACCAATTACTTGAATAAACTACACAAATCATGTTCCGTCATCCCACAAAATCTTCCATTAAATCATAAACACTTAATTCTTTCCTTGCCACAAAATCTTCCATAAACACTTTTGGCCCTCCCCTTGTCCTTTTAAGGTCTTCAACCTCTACCATCTCACTCCTGACTGGCAGTTTACATTCATGGGTCTTTGTTGTTCATGATCAAATCATTTCAATGGACTTTCCTCATTTTATCACCAATTATGCTACCTGTAAGTTTTCACAAATGCATTATCATTTTATTTTGTTTTTTGAAAAGATCCGGTACACCCAAAAATGGGAAAACTACAAGAAAGTGTTCAAATGAACATTTACTCCTTATTTGAAAGAGGCATCAAATTCAGAAAACCATCATATGTCAATTTGTGGTGTGGGGACACAAAGGAACATATTGTTCTGGGTGCAGCAGATCCTTTCCCTTTTTTTAGCCTGGCTACTCATCCACATCTACAACTATTCTAAACTCATTCTATACATGTAATATTACTTGATCCTTTAGACATCATTACTAAAGAAAATAAAAGGCCAAAAAGATGAATTTGGAGTTCTATTTTTATTTGTGCATAATGGAGGGAGTTGGAGTTAGGGTATGGGAATTATTTCAGATTGAGCTGCCTCCTTTTTGGAGTAAGGGTATGGGAATTATTTCAGATTGAGCTGCTTCCTTTTCTTTTTTCCTTCCAAAAAATAAAACCAAGTTTTGGGTTCAATAATTTTGGCAGAATGAATAAGCTGGTTAGGCTAATATTGGCATTTAACTTATGACATCCAGATTAGGCCCAACCAAACATTGAACAGGAAAACAGGCAGGGTCCAAGTTGGGCACAAAAGGCCAAGGTTGCACATACCCGAACCAACACATTGCCACCCATGGATGGTGCAAGGGGCCTGTCCAGATGGTGGAGATTGACACTCTTTCTGTTCCACCATTTCTGAATGTGAACTAAACACACAGAAATTGAGTTGAAAATTACGAGGAAACACAAAATTTAATCCATATATGGCGAGAGCAACATCAACTGCAATTGCACTGGCTTTCAAATAAACCATCCAAAGTTCTGAAACATTCCACAACTACCTACTTATGTGGTTGCTACAACCAGGTTGATATGAGTTTTTCCATCGTCCCCGGCAGCCCCACCCCACTTTTCCTCCTGCTCACCACATTCTTGAATAAAATTTAAATTTAACAAAATTGTGCAACTTAAAATTAAATACAAACTCGAGGAACGAAGCTAATGTCACTCAATAACCATCACGGGTATGGTACTCAAAAACCTATTATTGTATACCCAGTTACAATTAAATAAAACCTAGGGGAACAAAGTTCCTGTCACTTGAGATCCATAAAAACTCGCCGGACATTCATACTGATTCAAGTTGATAACATATCAGATCTGGATGGGATTCATGTGATGTTGCATGCAATATATAGATAACTCTAAGCATCCATAGATGGAAGAGTACTTTCGATGTTTGATGGCATCAGGATATTGAAACCGTCTGCGGCAGTAGATAAGAGCATTCCTGGGATCTGAGTATGCCAGTGCAGTTCCTTCAAGTCTTTCTGACCCTGTGCGTATACCAAATAAAAGTTTGGTAAAAGTTCCTAAGGGAGAACAATATTGTAGACACAACTATAACGTTGAGTTAATTGATGTACTGAGAAGATTGCAGAAGAAACAACAACAAACAGCCTTATCCCAACTATTTGGGGTCAGCTACTGAGAAGACTGCAAAAGAAACAAAAGAAAAAAAATAAAAATACCTGATGAACAAAAAGCAGCTGCGGAGGCAAATCTTCTGGTGCATTCACTTGCTCTCTAATTCTAGCTCTGAACTCAGCCTCCTCTTCCTCATCTTTTTCTAACGAAAGATCCCAAATCCTGATAATTTAAGCAAAACAAAAAATTTTAAAAATCAACAATGGAAGAAGGTTCATACTGGATTTATTTTGTCTATTATTCTAGGCTAAATTTTGGATCTTATTCATAAGGGTATTTCATACGTTAGCTGATTGTCTGCTGAGGAAACTGCCAAAGTAGAAGGTTCATGTGGACTCCATTCAATGGATGTGATAGGGTGTTTATGGTATTCAAAGTGAGCCACCAGAGAATCTCCTTCCTGCACACACACAAAAGAAAAAGAAAAAAAAGAACAGTAAGCAATGCTACAGAAAACAAGAACTAGTTCCACTTCATCCTGTGACAAGAATTCACTCAAAAGTATTAAAAATATCTGACAGATGTGAATTCATCAAGTCCTGTGCTAGTAAAAGTACTTGATAATACAGAGAATAACAAGCAACCAAATATTCTGATGAAATCTCTTATTAGAAATCCCAAGGGTAATTCTATTTAGGGATGTTGCTATAATTGCTGGATTCAGGAGCTTGATCCCAGATTACCAACTACAAGTATTATTAATATTTTTTTGTCGACAATTATGTTTTTGGTTTGTTAATTGTATGTAAGCATTGAATTCACATTATCATAGGAGACAATTTGTTGTTAGTGTAGAAAAATTAAATAAAGCTGGAAAAATGCAATACCATCGTCATTGAATTTTGTATGCTAACAATAATGGTTGGAAGATAATAGCAAAACAAACACTCGTGGGGTAGGATGTAGAATATGAGAGTGGAATCTTAGTGGATGAATAGGTGGTAGAGCAAGCAAGAGTACTCTGTTTACAAGAAGAAAAACAAAGCCTAGACTCTTTAACTTTTTCTTTTCTAAAGATAAGGTAATGCATTAAAAAGAAAGCCACAAAAGGCACCACATGACAGCATGAGGGATGCTCTAGAAGAAAGCAAACTACAAAGAGAGGCAGGAGGCCCTCTAGGCCATGGAAATATAAACATCCCAATCGAAAATCCACAACCTGTAGGAAGGACAATCAAGACTTGAGGAAGAAGAACCAATCATAGATTCTTGAGAGAGTAGCGTCAACCAACTTATGAAGCGGGCACAAGTCTCCTTCAAAAATTGTCCTATTGCCTTCCTCCAATATGGACCAACAAATTGCAACAGGAATCAAATTCCACGCCTCCAACCCCAACTGATACCGGATGCCTGGTTCGGACAGCAAAAAAAAGACTCCTTAAAGTCTCCGGCAGCACCCAATACACGCCGCCGAATTGGACTAACATGAGATTCCAAAGGAATGCCGCCATCGGGCAATGAATGAAAAGATACCACGAAGACTCTCTGTCCGAAATGCACATAGAACACCAGTTTGGGATCACCATGCCTATGCTAATTAAGTTATCTATAGTTGTGGCTTGATTCCACCACAACTCCCACATGAATAAAAAGACCTTGGAAAGGATTTGGGTATTCCATATGAACTTGCATGGAAAGGACGGGCTGGAAGGTACAAAGTGATGCATGATGCATGTAGATTCATGTGCAATTAGAGATCTAGGGAATTTACTCAAAGCAATATAAATATATAAACTACATTCAAACACTCAACCAAGCACACTTAAAGCCCAATCAACAACTAAGGTAATGAACCTACTCTAGAAGGATGATTTGAACCATACAAAGACTTAAAACAGAATTTGATTTTAATGCAAATGAAAGTAACCACTTTCAGACTTTAAGAAATCAGCATGTAATCTGGGTGAATAAACAAGGGAAACAGAATCAGAACAGGAATCTTGGGTAGGCTAATAGGTCCAGGTATAGGGTTGACTTTCCACAACTTACGTTTAAATAGGTTCTAGTTTAAGATGAAAACAACAAGCGTAAATTAGGACTCGTGGGGTTTAGGTTTGAGAGAACTAAAGGCTGTTTTGGAGCTAAGGTTTGAGAGAACTACAGGCTGTTTTGGAGCTAAAGATAAGGGCAAAATTGAAGGTATTGGATTATGTAGGCTGAATAGGCTTACAAATGAGTACTTGAAACTGGTAGAATAGGTCTAGGTTTAAGTCTGTTAGAAGGATTCAAAACAGGGGTAAGTCTAATCTGATTTCAGGGTCTTCCAGAGGACTGAGGCAAGGTATAGGACAGGGTTATATGCCAAAATTCTGGGACCATGAACAGAATTTTAAAGGCTAGAGATATGCTGATTTTCAAGTTTAAGGAAAGGAGTATTCAAAGCTGTAATCTGGGCACATTTCAGATCAAGAAGAGAGCCTCAAACTGATATTACTCAGGAGCTGATTTATGGGTTCAGAAATTTGGGCTGTTATACCAGATTATAAAGAAGAATCCTGAGTATATTTCAGCCGCAGGATTAAGATGTTATCTTATTGCGAAACCCCCAACAGAAATCACATAAAACCAATACTAAAAGTCTGATTCAACTGGGGAAAGTACTCCCAAAGCTGCTGTGATGCAGAAAACCAATTAGATTGGTCCTACAAGGTTAAGAAGGTGATGGGGATTCAAAAAATATCAAGAATGAGATTCTTGAAGGTTTCTTGGTAAAAAAGCAGAAGATGAAGAAGATTTGCTGTCTACAAATTTCCAGATTCAAGAAATCAAAAAAAGAATGATTCTTGATGAATTTGGATCAAGAAATCAAAGACTAATCAGAAAGTCATAGAGAGCAGCAAGATTTGGGAAGGAATCAAGAAAAGAGAGAAAGGGGGAAGAAAGGGATATGCACGATGAGGAGATAGAATAGAGAAAAGAGAAGAGAGAGAAAGAAGTGAAACTTACCTCACATAGAGGAGAGAGAAAGATGAGAGAAAAGGGGAGCCATGGCTACCACCCTTGAAGGCAATCCACACGTTGGATTCTCACACCAAATCACCAAACTTTATTTCATTATTCAAAACTGAATTACAACCGAATGATCTCCTCTATTGATAAACTTAAACTACTAGACTCCTAATCTATTTAGACTCCAAATAAAATTTCTAATTTTCATCTAAATCACTGGCATTTAATGCCTTGCTACATAAAATCTAAAATAAGTCACATTTCCTTTCTAGGTCTGGTTACATCAGAAAAATGGCTAAAATAAATCCATAAACAACCCTAAAATAAAATGTAACCCTAAAGTTTCTGGAAACAACCCTAAAAATCCATAAACAACTGGACACGTCTTGGGGACAATCCATAGTCCTCAAGCTTCTTCTTCTTGACTTCATATGCTCTTGCATCATGCTGCAGGTATTCTGATGTGTAGAGCCTATCTTTAAGGGAGAAATCAATCAGGGAAAGCTATCCCTATGCTGATGCAAGAGAGAAAACACTGAGATCTTAACATTTCAAGCCACAAACAAGAAGGAAAAGTTATATCAGGGTGCCGTAAGACTAGGTATAAGGGAAATTTGTAATTTCAAATTTGAAACACAATAATCCTTAAAGACATAGGTGCGCAGGGTGTAGGATTTGCAGGGGAGAAGAAGGGAACTTGGGGGAGGGTAGGGATATGGCTGCAGGTCTAAAACTTAGGATAGAAGGGTTTCTTGAGGGGAGAAAACAGAAAGGGAATCAATATTGGTGTGTTTGACAGGTTTAGGTGATCAAGATCTCCTCAAGATTGATTCTTGATGCTTAGCAATGGAGGGGATTAGCAGACAACAGCAATAATGGATGAAAAGAAAGAAAGAGAGTGAAGAAGAAGAAGAAAGAAAAGATACCTGGAGTGAGAATGTCCTTGTCTCACAAACTTGGAAAATCCTTGACCAAGTTTCAAGCCTGAGTAGAAGCTTGAAGAGGAAAACAGCAGCTCCACTCGTTGAATGCTAGAAATTGAGAATTTATTGCTCAAAATCATGTGTTTAAAACAATGTCACTGGCCTACTTATATAGCCTACGACCAGCACTAATTCACTATTACAAACCAACTCCAATTTGAAAGAAAACTTCCTAATAAACTCTAAGTCCTATTCTCTATTACATATGGACTCCAAATCAGAATTTATTTGCAACTAAGGACTCCTTATAACAATGTAACATAAAGAAAACAAATACTAAAGACTTGTGGACTCCAACACTTTTTTAAACAAAACATTATAAAGTAGAAGATTGTAGATTATCTAAACAGAAATAACAAATGCTGCCTTCAAATATGGTCCACACGACTACACTAAAATCAACAACAAGATGTGCTCAAGTGCAGCTCCAGGCATGGCCTATGTGGGACCTCAACCAAATAGTGAGGGGACCTCTCCTCCTACGCTAGTATGCTCTAATACTGTCACGTGGCATGATGTCCTCATCACAAAGCATCTTACATATCTTTACAAAGAAGCCTTTCTCTTCATTTCAAAGCTATAGTCTCTTGTCCTCCATCTCCATGTCTCCTACATGGTTTCAAAACTTGGACAATCCAGGATCAGATCGTCCAATCCGGATCCGGATCAGATCGTCCGATCTCTACATGGGATCGTCTGATCTATAAAAAGAAAAAAGAAAAAAACATTATAAATAGTTTTTCATTTCCCCTCCTATATCTAAGTTTTTGTTTCTTCAAGAGTACACAAACTCTTCCCTGATTCTCTATAAATATTCCTAAAAGTCCTTAAATAACATATAACAGGTAAACCCCATGACCTTATAACAAACGATAAATGTAGTCACTGGATTACATATTTTTCATGTAATACTAAAATTTTCTACCGGGGGCGCTACTCCCGCACCCCCACCAAGGCAGGGCTAGGCTAGCCCCCCTTGAAAGTTGGAACCCCTCGCATTGATAGTGAGGGGCAAGCAAGTCACCCCTATAATCGAAGGCTAGATTAAACTTCACCAACCCATTGACTAGAATAATGAATCATGTATTATTTTATTTTATTTATTTTTGTTTATATGATTTTGTACATAATTTAGTTTTTATGCATCAATATATATAATGAATGATATTGGATGTTTGGTTATGCAAACTACAATCTTGAACTTATACGAACCTCATAACCTTGTTCATACATGTATGATGTACTTAGCATGCCTATAATTATGTTCATCATTATTTATATGTTATTGTATATGATTTGGTTTTTCTGTACTACAAGTAATCGTATTGGATGTTTGGTTATGAAATGTTCAATCTTGATCTTTATAAATATACATGCTCGTAACAGTGTTTATTCATGTATGATGCAACTAACATACCTAAAATTGATGTTTTTCATTCAAACTTTTTATAAAAATCATTATAAGAATATTATGAATTTTTAGAAAAAATTTCAGAATTTTTTTGGCTTTGGATCAATTTCAGACCGAACGATCCATGATCCGATCCGGATGACCCGATACAATCCCAGATTGGTTTTAGGCTTGGACGATCCGGTTCGACGATCCGAGTTTTTGAACCATGGTCCCCTAGGCAGCAACTCTCCAAGAGACCCAACATTCACCCCATATCCTCCGCCACCCAATCATTGAGGTTCCTTTTGGGTTGAATGTTTCATAAACAAAAAGCTCTCGTTATGTTCACGTGGCCTTTTACTATCTCCCCATTTGCATTCAACAAGGCTATAACAAGATGAGAAAAAGTTGTAGAAAGGCTCACTCCAATACCACAGATTCTGCTAGAAGAGCATCCTCATAGTAGTGATTTATTTCATTTGTTATATCTTTATATTTTTTATACCATCTTCCATCTAGTCCTAGTAGGGCTGATATTTTATTATTTTTTCTTCTTTCTATTGTTGACATAAGAAAAAATCTTGTAATCTTATCACCCCATTTCATAATATAACCAAACAGTATTATCAGAAAGCTCAAAAAAATTATTTAAATAATCCATTTAATAGAGAGGAAATAAAATTTAAAAAAAAAAACCGTATTTGATATGGGTAAACTAAAGGCACCAAGACCTAATGGATTCCAAGCGGGATTTTATCAAGAATATTGGGATGTAGTGGGTGATGATGAATCAATTTTAAAAATATTAAATAATAATAAAACATTAGAAGACTTAATCAAAACATTTATTACTCTAATACCTAAAATAAAGAACCCAAAAAACGTAACACAATATAAACCCATGGACTTATGCAACGTATTCTATAAAAAATTATCAAAAACTTTAGCAAACAGAATTAAAAACGTAAAAAACGATTTAATATCACCAAATCAATGAGCTTTTATTAAGCAAATGAATATAACTAACAATATAATGATAGCACACGAAATCTTGAGATTTATGAAAATAAATAAAATCAGGAATATAATATGAAACTAAAATTAGATATGAGTAAGGCCTACAATGGAGTAGAATGGAAATTTCTATAAAAATTACTAGAAAAGATGGGATTCAGTCAAAAATGGGTAGGATGGATTTTTGTTTAAAGGTAAAATGAGACTTTATTGAAAAGGCAAACAACAAAAGAAAAAACACAACTTCACCAAGAAGATGAAAGGAGAAACGAAAAACAAGAAAACAACGAAACAAAAGCAACAACAAAACAAAATTACAGCACGTCACACCATATAGACTGTCAAGCGGACTCCTCAAAGTCTTCTCTAATGGAAACCCAGTCAAAAAGGAGATTAAAGATGAAGTTCAAAATCTCTATATGAGATCTCGACTTATCTTTAAAAATCTTAGCATTCATTTCCAAACCACAAACCCCAACAAATAACACTAGGTAACATATGCCATATGGCAGAAGAAAGCCCCTCTAACTCTTAGACCCTCCAACCAAGAATCAAATCCTGAAAGCGGTCGGGGAAGGACCAAAAGATTTTAAGGTGAGAGAAAGAAGCCCCATATCTTATAAGCCATAGAACAATGCACAAAAAGGTGACTTACCGATTCATCATCTTTCATACACAAAATGCATATATTAGCCAAATTTCA
This sequence comes from Platanus orientalis, assembly GCA_025762735.1. Taxonomy (NCBI): domain Eukaryota; kingdom Viridiplantae; phylum Streptophyta; class Magnoliopsida; order Proteales; family Platanaceae; genus Platanus; species Platanus orientalis. Next base: position 2,527 of record JAOXJP010034241.1, on the reverse strand, counting down.
ACCTCTACTCTGGAGATGGTCAAGGATAAGAATTTTATCCGAATAAGCATTTCATAAACAGAAAGAGACTTTAGGAGTGCCAGAGATCCAAATGTTTTTGTGGGGAAAGGACACCTGTGTATGGTTCACAAACTCCGAATACAATGATTTGGATGTAAATTTGTCGTCGCTATTGATAACCTACTCCTAAGAATCCCACTTAGTACTATCCGGTTTAAACTCCTCTAAGACACTAAGAAGCCTAATCATCTCATCTACTTCCCAATCAAATAGATTGTGCCTAAAACGAGGATACCAAACAAGACCCTCAAAATCAAAAGAATTGGCAATAGTTGCCTGACTGTTAACGGTCAAAGAAAAGAAGATATTGAATTTCTCCTTAAGGATGGCGTCCCCCGCCCAAATATCCTCCCAAAACTTAATCTCTACCTCCGAACCCAATTTGAACCTAATAAATTTCCAGAACTCCTCCCTCACCTTCATAATCGACTTCCAAATTCCACACCCATGCCTAACTCGAACATCAGTAGACTCTCACATAGACTGCACCCCAAATCTAGCCACCACTACACTCCTCCAAAGACTATCTCTCTCATTCCCAAAGCGCCACCTCCATTTAGCAAGGAGAACCCGGAGCCACTAAACGCCACTGGTCTACAAATGGAATTTCAGTCCATAAGATGGAAATGATGGCTCTTAGGAGAATCATTCCAAAGAAAGTTCCTAAATATAAGCTCCATTTTATTAGCTACAGAAATCGGGATCGTGAACAAAGAAAGAAGATAGTTCGGTATGAACATTAGAGTTGACTTAATCAAAGTCAATCTTCCACCTTTTGAAAGTAAAGAAGCTTTCCACATATCCAATCTACCAAAAATTCTCTCAATCACCGAGTTCCAAACCACCTTGGATTTGAAGTTCGTACCCAAAGGCATACTAAGATAAGAAGAGGGAAGGGTACCAATCTTATAACCCAGAATCCATGATAAGTTCTCCAAATCCCTAACGTCCCCAACTTGGAAAATCTCACTCTTAGCCAAGTTAATGTTCAAACCCGAAACCACCTCAAAACACCAGAGAATACATCTCAAGTACCAAATTTACCTGATATCCAACTCACAAAAGATCATAGTATCATCCGCAAATTGGAGATGTAACACCGACACACTCTCCCATCACCCACAGAGAAACCCGAAATATAGCCCATCTCTGTATTTGTGATCATTTTGCTCAACAGCTTTGAAACCATGATGAATAAAAGAGGAGATAGGGGGTCCCCTTGTCTTAAGCCCCTTGAATTCCAAAAGAAACCAGTAGGGGATCCGTTAACAAGGTCTTAGGCAAGGAGACCTAATCCCACCATATATATTCCTAATATGTATGGAAGGATTATCATACAGTCTTAGGAAAATGGAAAATGATGGAAATGTTGAAGGAATAAAAATCAAAAGGAGTAGTCCACCCATCTCACACCTACTCTTCGCGGATGACTATTATATATTCACAAAAACAACAAAAAAGTACGCTAAATATATAAAAAAATTCTTAGAAAACTTTAGCAAGGCATCAGGACAAACAATAAATTATGAAAAATCAGAGTTAATTTTCAGTAAATATACACCCAATTTAATTAGGAAAATCATCACTAATGAATTAAGAATAAAACAAGTGAGTAATCTAGGAAAATACTTAGGACTACCCTCCAGCATAGGGAATAACAAGATAAATTTATTCTCATATATAGAGGATAGAGTAGAGAAAAAAATCCAAGGTTGTAAAGAGAAGCTATTAAATCAAGAATATTATTACAATCAATAATAACTACACTTCCTTCATATGCAATGTCATGTTTCCTAATGCCTAAAAGTCTCTGTAAGAACATAGATAAAAACCAAAGAGGTTTCTAGTGGGCTAAAAAGAACAAGAGAAAAAAAAAAAAGAGAAACTACAAGGAAAAACAAAAAAGATGGGGGACTAGGCTTTAGGGACCTCTATAGTTATAATAAAGCACTATTTGGAAAACAAGCATAGAGAATATTAAATAACCTAGAAAATATTTGGATAAAATTTCTAAAAAAATTATATTTCCCAAACAAAAACTTCATGGAAGCAAAATGTAATAGTAACAGCTCTTGGCTTTGGAAAAGTATAATAAAATGAAAAGATCTCCTAAAAAAATGTATAAGATGGGAGGTTGGTAATGGGAAAAAAATCAAATTTTGGGAGGATAAATGGATACCCACAATAAAAGGAATGAAAATTATGAATAATAGGCCTATAAATAGTCAAATTAAGAAAGTAAGCGATGTAATAAATAAGGTTGAGCATGGGCTCGGGCCAGCCTCCCGAGCTAAGCCCAAACTTTACTAAGGCCGGGGTCAGGCTTACCCCAGCCTAACCCGAGGCCCGAACTTATATGGTGAATTATAAGCTGACACGTGTTGTGTTGAGGGTTAAAACGTCCAAAAAAGTGTTGAGATGAAAAAATAGGTGTTGGAAAGGAGACATCAAATTCAAAAACACATCA
>JAOXJP010034231.1:0-16690 GCA_025762735.1 Platanus orientalis | reverse complement strand
AGACTCCTCCTCCCTAGGCACATCTTGCATCTGTTAGCCAAATTCTAGCCTCTACTTTTTAAATGATCAAGAGTAAGAATCTTGTTCAAATACAATATACAACAACAACAACAACAAACAACCTTATCCCAACTATTTGGGTCGGCTATTGTTCATATACAATATCCATACAAAAAAAACCTTGGAAGGAAGCTTTGAAACCCAAATGCCCTTATGTGGAAATGAAATAGAGTTGATGTTCACAAGCGCCAAATAAAAAGATTAAACTGTGAATGTTCCTTTTTTGGAAGGGCCTAAACCCTTTTATCTTTTTCCCTATGATTCAGCGTAAGGCCTCCTAACACACCTAACAATCTACTTGTTTCCTTGATTTCCCAATCATTCAAGTTCCTTCTAATAGATGGAGCCCAAGTACCCCCTTGAGTCATTGAAATATGACTCAATATACCCTTGATTATTAGACACCAGATTGAAAATGGCATGGAAATGCTCTTTAAGTGGGGCCTCATTGCACCATAAATCATCCCAAAATTTAATAACCTCACTTGATCTCAACCTTATTTATTCAAAAGTCACCCCTACATTTCAAGATCGCCTTCCAGACTCTAGTACTAACCCCCTCCCCACATCTCCCTCAAGTCCCAAACCGTACTTTCCCCATATTTGGACACCACCACCTTTCTCCACATTCCATAGGCTGTCCGTTTCTTTACCAAAACACCAAAGGCACTTCTCAAGCAAAGCCCAATTATGCAATCTAATCCTTCAAATTCCGAGATCCCCTTTCTTGACTGGGTGACACACTCCCAATCTACAAGATGATACCTTTTGCCATCAATGGAATCATTCCATAGAAATTCTGTAGATACCTCTCAATTTCATTGCGATTGACGAGGAATTGAAAAAGAGACAAGAAATAATTTGGAAAGCTAGCCAACACGCTCTTAATGAGGGTGAACTTTCCCCTTTTTGATAGAAGAGGCACTTTCCACGAATCAAGACACCTACAAATCCTTTCAACCATAGGATCCCACACAACCTTGGAATTATATTATCAAGACACCTCTTCCCTGTTTTTAGAGATCTCTAAGAGACCCTTCCCTTCTGTCGCATCAACACGCTCACTCCATCTGGCTTTAGTAGAGCCTACCTTAGGGCCTCTACAATTAAGAGGAACAATACACATGCTTCCTCTGTCCTCCTCCGATATCACTACCAATGCTTGGGAGTCTTCTTGACAATGGAGTCCTCTACTAGCCATAATTTTTTACCAGACCCACTCCATTTGCACCAACCCAGTTCCTTGCTAGGGAAGTCGCAGGCTCTAGAGAGATTTCGAGGGTCTCAGAATGAGGGGGAAGCCAACACTGGTAGTCAACATTCGGAGGGCAACATTAGATTGCTTCAAGCGAATTGGTCGGACAAGGGTGCGAATACCCTTATTGACATGATTCGAAGGCTCTTGTCATCGAAAGGCTTATTGGATGGAGATTTCTCTCTCCCATCTACAGAGAAGTGTCTATCTAGGGATTCTTCATGTCAGGATGGTGCTTGTTCTTTGTGGATTTCAAATTCGATGAGTCACTCAGGAACTTCTTAGGGGCCTGTTGGTAAAGATAATACCACAGTTCTGCTGTCAAAGGATGATGACATAGATTTGGGTCTGACTGGGGTTTCGAAGGTTGCTGTGGAGGAGGTTGCCGTGTGTATTTCTAAGGAGAAAATTGCGAGGATGCAGATGGGGCCATATTCACATTGTGCTATGGGGTAAAAAGTTTGAGGCTAGTTTCGTCCATGGGGGAGTTGCATGCTCTTCAATATGATGATGTCTCCCATCAGAAGTCGTCGTCGAGTCAACGCGATTCTGATGGGGGTGCCTGTCTGGGCCTGAAAATCCATTGCCAAAGGTTGCGATTGAGAGAAATTCGGAAACATCCCTAGAGATTTTGAAGGCGTGCTTGAAAAGGGCAACACAATATGGAGGGCATGGCTATGCATTGAGGAAGGTTAAATCGGGTTTCCTCCTTAACCATTTCATAGGTCAGCATCCTTTATAGTCTAATTTGCATTCCTTTATATTGTCAGATGCTCTGGATTTACGTAGGGACAATGTGACTGTATTGCTAGATGGGGATAATAATTTTATTCAGGAATATATTCAAAGGAAGAATCTTTCAAATGCTTTGAATGAGGATTCCAATCAGTTGGTGGTAGTGGAGGGAAAAAAGTGAGGAAGGGGAGGGCTGTAATTTTTTGTCTATTGTTCCGTTAGCTGTTGAAGACTTGATTGGTTTTCAGGAGGGGGGATGTTCAATGGGTATAGTGGGTGGGCAAGAATGGTCTACTCCGACTAAAGGAGTTGAATAGTATGATACTTTACTCCTTAAAGGGGTTTCAGAGAGATGAGGAGTGCATTTCCAAGTGGGTTCTCCACAAATTGAACGAATTTGGTGGTCCTTTCTTAGGTTTATCCTAACAGGGTCTTAAGGAGGAAACCTTAGAATTGTTTAAAGCCGTTGAATGAAGGAGAAGAAAAGAGGTTAGATAGGTTGATCATGTGTCGGGGGGAGGCAAACAACTCATTAACGAACTTAAAAAATTGGAAAGTAGTGTGAATTGTGATTGAAAGGATGGGGGTTTAAGTCAAGGGGGGAGTAGAAGGGGAAAAGAGATTATCATTAAGTGAATTTATGGATCTATGACTCCTATCTTGGAATGTTAGAGGCTTGGGTAATAGAGACAAGAGGGTGGTTATTAGCAAAGGCATTAATAGCAAGCATCCGAATATTCTTGTGCCTCATGAAACAAAAAGGGAGATTATGTTTGATCAAATTGTGAAAGAGATTTGGGGTAAGCCATCAAAACATTGGTTGGATCTCCCTTCATGGGGGGCTTTTGGAGGGATTTTTGTTATTTGGAATGAAGATAGGGTGGAAGTATTGGAACATGATTTGAGAGCCTTCTTGATATCGATGTGGTGTAAGATTGTTAATATGCTGGATGAGTGGGTCATTATGGGGGTGTATGGTCTAGTACTAGCATGGGAGATGAAGTCATTCTTAGGGGAGTTAGACAATATTAAGGCCCGATGGTGCCTTTCTTGGTGTCTGGGAGGGGATTTCAATTTGATAAGATTTTTCAATGAAAGAAAAGGGGATAAAAGAATAGATTTTCGAATGGCCAAATTTAGTGAGTTCATTAACAAATGAAATTTAATTGATATCGCTTTGAAAGGTGCAAAATTTACTTGGTCTAATCTTTGGGAGTGCCCTTCCCTAAGCAGACTAGATCGATTCCTCTATTGCAATGATTGGGAGGATTTATTTTTTAATAGATCGCAAGTGGCGCTTCCAAGAACAATCATAGACCATTGCTCTATTATACTCGAATCTGGGTGGATATCATTTTTTTTTTATGAATGAAAAAAACTTTATTGAAAACGAGGACAAGATGTCCCAAAGAATGAGAAACTAACAAGCAAAGACAAACGACCCACCACAAGAAATAACTCCAACTACAAAACTATCAAGGGTGACACCCAATTATCCCCTCCCAATCTCTCTTGATAACAGACGGCGAAAAGATCACAGTCTTTACATTGAGTGGCCCATAAGAGAATGACTCCATTCCCCTAGTCCTACGACCCCCTTACTCCTCTCATCAGAAAACAACACCTCATTAAAGTCCCCTCTAATACACCAAGGATTGTCAAAGGATAGACGCAACATATCTAATTCAGCCAGAAAATCCGAAAAAAGGGAACCATCTGAAGGACCATGAACAGCTGTAATACACCACCTTTGAGTTTCCCCGGAACAAACCACTATAAGGGAAGTTGAGAATCTGTCCACGCTTGAGTCAATCTCCTTAATACTATTGTTGATCCAAAAAATGATGATGCCTCCAGTTGTTCTAATTGAGGGGAGAAATACCCATCCTGTACTGGGGAAGCTGCTAATTTCCGAAATAATCATCCGATCGACAAATTCCAATTTGGATTCCTGGATCAATACCACATCGGCTTTGCTCCTTTGAACTATCTCCTTTACCATTTTCCTACGATCCCTATTACCCAGGCCTCTTACGTTCCACGAAAGAATTTTAATAATCATCACTATTACCTAAGCCTCTTACGTTCCACGAAAGAATTTTAATAATCATCACTATTACCCAGGCCTTTTACATTCCATTTTCCTACGATCCCTATTACCCAGGCCTCCAAGATTCCCTCGATAATGCGGACCATCCCCACTGCCTTGCACACTCAGACCCCTACCATAGGCCAAACCTCAATGAAGATTTCTAAGTTCTCAGTGAAGTTTACGATGAGAAACCTCTTTGAAAGATGGAGAGAAGGCCTTACGTTCCGGTTTGGCAAATAAAGCCCAAGCTTCTTCTTCAAAGCCTCAAAGGATAATTCAATCACTCTGCTAACCTCCCCTATCTTCATCATAACCTAGTCAGAAACTTCCACAACTCTACCACTTCAATAACTGGAGCCATGACCAGAGAGAGGCTATTATCATGAATCTTCTTAACAGTCTCCTCTATTGATGAAAAATAAGCATCAGATTCTAGGTTGTAGTGTCTCCCTCCTATATCCCCCTGGATAGAAAGACCAGAACCTTCAAAATGAAGCACCGATTGAGCAACTGGAGCTAAAGCCCAACACTCCTTAGTGCCTGAAGAAGACCAACCGGAAGACGAACACCCCCTAACTGGACCTGCAACACCCAATTGAACTATCTCCTCAGTAGTCTCGGTCTCAACAATTCCAAGCAACTGATTTTCGATAATCACTTCATGACAATACATGGGGTTCTTCCGCACCATAATCCATCCGGAATGCTTAATATTAAACAGTCTAAAGGAAAAACTTTGGTTGATAATCACCCATCGCTTCCCCTGGTTCTCCCCTGATAATAGGGAATTGGCTTCCAACGAAGGGCCTTCCCCATTTAAGTTCGAGGAGTCTTGGGTTCTGGAGCCAGATTTCATGGATTTAGTGATGCAAGTATGGTTCCAATCCTCTTTTTCGAGAAATGCAAGCTGTATTTTTTCTCTTAAGCTTAAGACTCTTAAACACTGATTAAAAGGATGGAATAAGACATCTTTGGGATATTTTAAAGAGGAGACTAAGATTTGCTTGATGAGAATTAAAGAATTTAATTTACTTGAAGAAGAGAGGGTGTTATCTTGTGAGGAGCGCTTGAGGAGGGAGACTTACTGTAGGGAATTTCAGATTCTGGCACTTTAAGGAATAATTGTATTGGAGACAGAGGTCTAGAATTAAATGATTTAAGGTTCGCATCTCAAAATAAGTGTTCAATTACCACTCATGGCTTTTGGATTAATGGGCAATGGTCTCAAAATCAAGCAGTGGTTAGAAATGAGGTGGAAACATATTATACTGGTCTGTTTAGGGATGATTACCTAAATAAGCCCCTTCTTGAGGGTTTGGAGTTTGATACAATTTCGGATTTGGAGAAAAATTGGGTTGAGACTTGAGAGATAGTTTTTAGAGGAGGGGGTATGATATTCTGTGATGCGGATGTGTGTCAGTTGGGATATCTCAGATGTATTCTTAGATTTTTTGAGGTAGTATTGGGTTTAAAGGTTAATTTGACAATGAGTGAGATATTCCAAGTGGGCGAGGACTATGATATGGAGAATTTGGCCTAGATATTGGGTTTCAAAATTTTTCCCTTCCCATTTCATATTTAGGTCTGCCATTAGGTGCAAGCTACAAAACAAAGAGGATTTGGGAGTTGGTAATTGAAAGGATTTCTTCTAGATTAGATGCATGGAAAACTCCTTTGCTTTCGAAAGGGTCAAGGCTACCTTAGTGGCCATATCTAATTACTTTTTATCCCTCTTTACAATTCCATCCTCTGTAGCCAATAGAATGGAGGCTCTGTTTAGAAGCTTCCTTTGGAACGATTCGGCTGGTCATCACATATACCATTTGGTTGATTGGAAATCGTGTTGTAAGCCACTAGAGAAGGGGGGGTGGGGATTAGAAAGATTTGTGACCATAATAGGGTACTTTTGGCCAAATGGCTTTGGAGGTTTTGGCGGGAGCAAGAGTCTCTAGAGGAAGGTTGTGGTAGCTAGGTTTGGGGAAGTATCATGTTGGGAGTCTAGAAGTTAGAGTGAGACACGGTTGTGGTATTTGGAAATCCATCTTGGCAGTTAAGCAAGTTTTCTGGGAGTTCATTAGGTTTAAATTAGGTGATGGGGGGAACATTAGTTTTTGGAAGGATGTGTAGGTTAGTGATTGTCCATTAAGGATGGTTTTTCCGAATATCTATAGATTGGCTTTAGATGCCATGACTACGGTGTCTAATTGCTTCAATTCGAGCTCGAGAGCCTGGGATCCGATGTTGCGGAGAGCCCCTAATGATTGGGAGTTAGGAGAGTTGGTGGGCTTATTGGGTCTTTTGGGTAATACTAGTCTTGTGTTGAAGGCTAAAGATGAGTGGGTCTAGGTACTTAACAGTAAAGGGTGTTTTACGGCTAAATCTTTATATGTTAGACTCTCAAATACCACTGACTCTTTGGTTCCTCATAAAAGCATTTGGAATGTGGGGATTCCTTCCAAAGTGTCTTTCTTCATTTGAAATTGCTTTCTGGTAAAATTCTCACCCTCAACCATCTTCAAAATAGAGGCTGGAATTTGGCGAATAGGTGTTCTCTTTGTATGGAGGAAGAATCTATGAACCACATTCTCATTCATTGTTCTGTGGTGAAAGTGGTGTGGGCTTTCTTCCTTTCTCACCTTCAAATTCTTTGGATTTTTTCGAATTTGTTCCATGAGCTAATTTCAGGTTGGTGGATCCGCAACTTGGATAAACTATCTCTCCTCATCTAGCATGCTCTGTCGGGGGCAATATGTTGGGGGCAGTGGAAGGAAAAGAACTGCAGGATCATTGAGGATAAGTATAGATCAGAAACGACCCTAGTTACTTTTATCTATAATACCCTTTTTGAGTGGATATCGGCTTATCCAGATTTCGAGGAGGTGTGGTATGCTATATGGAGCGAGGAGTTGTAAAATGTGGTGACGGGGTGATGACTTTCTTTTATGTTTGCTTATTTTGCTTTGTTTTACCTCTTCTTTTTCTTATCTTCTGCTGTTTTCCTTTTGGTGGCATCAGTTCCTTGGTGATCCGTCCTTGTTATGTATCTTTATGCTTTTTATCTTCAATAAATTCAGATCGTTACCTCTCAAAAAAAAAAAAAGAAAAAAAGAAAAAAAGAATACCTTGACCCTCCTCTACTCTTAAACTCTCCATTTTCAATTGAGGACTCCTCCCTCATCGATCTCGGAAAGAACCTTCTTTCTTTTTACTTGAGACCTTTATCGTCTTTCTCTATTTCTAGTCAACTGGAGGATATCTCTATGGGTGTGGAATGGCTTTTTACAAGGGTTTATGGTCCTTTTATTCTAAAGAATAAGAATGTTTTGTGGGAGGAGCTTGCGACAATTCGAAATTCTTGGGTTGGCTCTTGGATGGTGGAAGGTGATTTTAATGTAATTAGATTTATTCTCAAAAAGACCGCTATTAGTGGCATGAATAGGAGTACGAGAGCCTTTAATGATTTTGTTCAGAATCATTACCTTAGGGATTGTACTCTCAAAAATACGAATTTTACATGGACAAATGGCCAGGAGATTCCTACAATGAGTAGACTAGATAGATTCCTGATATCAAACTGTTGGGAGGATTTATACCCTCATTTTGTGCAGGAAGCCCTCCCTAAAATTACCTCAGATCATTGGCCAATATTTATGTCTACTTCCAGATCTAATTTTAGGCTCACTACTTTTAGGTTTGAGAATATGTGGGCATTACATCCCACTTTTCTTGAATGTGTAAAGGAGTGGTGGAATGAGTGTTTGGCTTATGGTTGAGAGGGTTTAAAATTCTAGAAGTTCCAATAGATGAAGAAAAAGTTGTGGGATTGGAACAAAGATACTTTTGGGCAATTAAAAGAACATAAGCAAAGGATCTGGGACAAAGTTAAGATGATAGATAAGTTTGTGGAAGAGGATGGCTTTATGGTTGAAAATGTGGGAGTAAAAAAACATAGAAGCTCTTTTGGGAGAGTTGGACATGCTGTTAAGAGCGGAAGAAATTCATTGGAAACAAAAAGCTAAGTGCAAATGGCTTAAGGAATGAGATAACAACACCAATTTCTTCTATAAGATAGCAAACGGAAAGAAAAGGAGGAGCTTGATCACTAGAAGGATGGTCCAAGGTGTTCCAACTGGTGATCAGGAAGCTATAAAAGACTTAGCTATTAGCTTTTTCTCTAAGTTGTTTGCCAAAGACTCAAAGGAAAGGCCGATCATTGATAAACTTTTCCGTAAGAGTTTAAAACAAGAAGTTGTGGATGGTTTGGAGGTCAGATTTTTTGAAAGCTGCAATTTTTTCTATGGATAAGGATTAGTCTTCGGGGCCCGATGGTTTCATCATGTTGTTCTATTATGTTTGTTGGGTCAGAATTAAGGTAGCTTTAATGAAAATTTTTGCTGAATTTTATGAAAGGGGCACTATTTGCAAAAGCATGAATGCTACTTTTATAGTTCTTATCCTCAATAGAGAAGAGAGTAGGGATTTCTCGGATTTCAGGCTTACTAGTCTTGTAGGGAGCCTCTACAAAGTTATCTTTGAGGTTGAGGAATGTGATGGATGAAGTTGTATCCAACACTTAGGGCGCTTTTGTTAAGGGAAGACAAATCATGGATGACATTCTTGTTGCTAATGAGATTGTTGATAGAAGAAGACAGAAAGACTCGGGGCTAGTGTTTAAAATTGACATGGAAAAGACTTATGATAGGGTGGATTGGGATTTCCTCTAATGGACTGTGTGGAAAGAAAGTTTTGGAGAGAAGTGGATGGGGTGGATTATGGGGTGTTTAGATCATCTTCGTTATTGTATAATGATCAACGGGACTTCAAAAGGAGTTTTCAAATCCTCCCAAGGTTTAAGACAAGGTGATCCATTATCTCTATTCTTGTTTTCCCTTGTGGCCGATGTTTTTAGTGTCCTCATGTTGAAAGTTGAGGAAGTCGGAATTATCAAAGGTTTCCATGCAAGTAAAGAGGGCCTTTTCATCTCCCACCTTCAGTTTGCGGATGATACCATATGCTTTGTGAATGCTAGTGTGGAACAAGTTCATGACCTGAATCTAATTTTGAGGACTTCTAAGTGCATCTTTGGCGTTAAAGTTATTATTTTTAAATCTATTTTGGTGGGGATTGGGATGGGTGATGAAGAGGTAACTTCATGTGTTGAAATTATTGGTTGTCGGAAGGAATCTTGGTCTCTCAAATATCTGGACATGCCTTTAGGTGGTAATCCAAGGTCCCTTGCTTTCTGGGACCTAGTTGTAGAGCGAATCAACAAAAAGCTGGTTGTGTGGAAGAAGTCATATATTTCATTGGGGTCCGGATCACTTTGATAAAGGTGGCTATGGTGAATATGTCAGTTTATTATATGTCTCTTTTTAAAATGCCTAGAAAGGTTGATAAGATGTTGGAGAAAGGTCAACATGACTGAACTTTTTGTGGGATGGTGGAAAATCCAAAAAAAATCACTGTGTCAAATGGGAGGATGTCTGCCGACCGTAAGCTTATGGGGGATTGGTGAATACTGCTTTCCTCAAGAAATGGCTAAGGCGGTTCTCTTTCGTAAAAGGAAGCTTATAGCAATCCATTATTTGTAGTAAGTATGGCAAGGATCCAAATGGGTGGGATGTTTTCAGTCATGTCTCTTTTTCTATGTCCCTGTTTTGGAAAAATGTTATCCTAATCCTTTCTTTATTCCTTCCTCATGTTCGTTTTAGGGTGGGTGATGGAAAACAAATCTATTTCTAGAAAGATTTGTGGTGGGGAGATCAATGTCTTTCTTTGTCCCAACCCAGACTCTTTAGGATCTCTAACAAAAAAAAGGTTGTCATTGTAGATGTGTTCTCCCCTTCCACAACCATACTTGGAACTTGACTTTCTCAAGAGATCTTTTTCGAGTGGGAATTTGATTTGTTAGGTCCTTCTGCTTGAAATCCTTGAAAAAGTTTTTATCTCTTCGATTTTTCTTGACAAAAGGATTTGGATCCTGGAGTCATGGGGGAAGTTTTCTTGCAAATCTTTCTTTAAGGCTTTAATTCCTTCTCATAATTTTGATTTAAGCTTTCTTGCTAAGAAGATTTGGAAGTCTATGACCCCTCCTAGGGTTAATGCTTTCTTATGATCTGGCGTGTTTAACTGAATCAAATCAATCAATACTATGGATATACTCCAAAGAAGGAGACCTCACATGGCCCTCTCTCCCAAGTGGTGTATTCTTTGCAAAGCTGATACAGAATCCATAGAGCTTATCTTCATCCATTGCTAATATGTTGAGACAATATGGAATTATTTTTTCCTTTCAATAGGAAGAGTTCATGTTTGGCCGAATGGGATTAAAGATTTTGTTTGGCAGTGGTATGATGTGGGTCAACGTAACCGTATGAAGGTGTTCTGGGAGTGCCTGCTTCATGGGGTAATATGGGGAATCAGGAAGGAAAGGAATTTGAGACTGTTTGTAGATCATTCAAAACCTAATTCAGAGGTGATTGACTTAATCCTTAGAGAAGTGGGAGGCTGGCTTTCTATGCATAAAGACTTTATAGGCTTTTCTCAATTACTATTTTCTCGAGATTGGGTCTGTTATTTATCTTGGTCCAATCCAAGGATGAGGAAAGAAATTTGATCATGGAATCCCACTCCTCTTGGCTTATTCAAACTTAATTTTGACAGAGCCTCTAAAGGCAATCCCGGCCAAGCAAGTTTTGGTTGTGAGCTGTGAGATCACTTTAGTAATATTATATGTGCTATTTGGGGCCCATTGGGAGAGTGTGACTCCATCCATGCTGAGGCTATCAGTCTTTTAATGGGGATCAAGGACTGTATTGTCGAAGGCAATTCTGTAGTGGTTATTAGTTGGGGCCTGGGTAAGGGTGATGGGGTTTGGTCTCTCGACTATGTTATTCTTGAGATTAGGGAGTTAATTTAGTTGTTGCCCATTTCTTTGTATCATGTTCATAGAAGCTGGAATGAGGTGGCTGATTTTTTGGCTAATTAGGGGTTAAATCTTTCTCGATATGTGAAGCTAGTAGTCTAGAGGATTGTTGTTAGGGTTTCCTCCGCTTGTTTTATTTCTAGTTTTATTTCCTCTCTCTTTCTAATAAATTATTGTTAATTATAAAAAATATATTTATATCTTTATTCTCCCACTTTTTCATCGAGGATTTCTCCCTTCCCCTGCCGATAACTACTCAATGCTTTTCCTGGTATCCTCCCCTTAACATGAGCTTGCTCCTAACTTCATCGCGTCTCTTTGTTTCAATTGTACTCTTTTCACCTGATTTGAAGAATTACTTTATCCTTGTTACATAAGAGTAATTTGTGTTTGCACAGCTGCTATGTAAATCCTTAATATATCTTCTCCACAACAAACTTACACAAAAAAAACAAAGAGAGAAATACATGAGTTTGTCGGACCTTGAGGTGCCAATCTACCTAAAATCAATTGGTGATAGGAGAAGACAAACTCAATTCTTTTATGGCATTTGACATTGCACTTACAGGCCTGTTTCTAGAGCGGTCACAAGGAATGACATTGTGGAATCCACCAACAATCTTCACGATGACGCTCCCGCAACTCGAACCTGTGACCCCTGGTACCAATTGTCGGACCTTGAGCTGCCAATCTACCTAAAACCAATCGGTGATAGGAGAAGACAAACTCAATTCTTTTATGGCATTCAACAACGCATCCACAAGCCTGTTTCTAGAGCGGTCACAGGGAGCGGCATTGTGGAATCCACCAACAGAGTTGAGAGTGAAAGCTTTTCTTATGTTGTCTTCTTGTGATAAAATCAAAATTTTTTTTTTTTTGGTGAAGAATCCCAGACCCCTATTCTAAGCTGTTTAATCTCTTCTCATAGAAAATGTGATCTTTGGTAGTATTTGTGACTTGGATATTTTACTGCCTACTTTGGAAAATTTTATTGTTACAACCAATCCATGGAATTAATTGCATCTTGTCATTACTTGGCTTCTGATTTTACAGATTTTAGCATGATCTATATTTCACACTTCTTTATCATATTTATATTATAATGCATATTTCATATGCTGCCTTTGAAGTTACCATATATTTTTCTGGTCTTGAAGAAATTTATTAAGTATTATTTCTTTTGAATTAGCTAATTACAACAACAACAACAAACAGCCTTATCCCAACTTTTGAATTAGCTAATTGCAGAAAGTAAATGCTTTGTAAAAGAATATTGTTTTTTCAGGTATGAACCAGTTTTATTGCAAGAAATGCTTACTCTAATCATACAGATTGTCAAGGAACGGCGTTTTTGTGGGCTGTCTATGGCTGAAAGCTTGCAAAGAGAGTTGATTTATAAACTAGCTATTGGGGATGCTACTCATAGTCAGCTGGTGAAATCTCTCCCTCATGATCTTTCTAAGAATAAGCAGCTTCAGAATATTTTGGATGTTGTAGCTGTGTATTCCAGTCCATCTGGCATGAAGCAGGTTTGGTTTATAGTCTCAAATATCTAAGTGTGCAAATAAGCATGTAGTTGAGTCAGACATCCTGACATTTCTCTACATTTCAGGGGAAGTATTCACTAAGGAAGACATATTGGGAAGAATTGGATTTGTATCACCCTCGCTGGAACTCAAGGGAGTTGCAAATCGCAGAAGACAGATACTTGCACTTCTGTAAGGTTTCCGCTTTGACCAATCAATTACCTCGGTGGTCAAAGGTCTTTCATCCCTTTCATAGGGTTGCTGGAATAGCTACTTCCAAAGCTGTCTTTGAAATTGTCCGTGCAGTTCTATTCTATGCTGTTTTCATGGATAACATATCTGCGTCACCATCACGTGCTTCCGATGGTGTTCTTCTTACAGCACTGCACTTACTTTCACTCGCATTAGAAATCTGCTACTTGCAGAGACAATCTAATGCTCAGTCAGGTATGACTTCTTCATCCCATGTGGGAGATTCGCTTCCTGTGCTAGCTTTTGCCAGGGAAGAGATTGATGTGGGAGCACCTAAGGGGCTTGATGCATGGAGACATCAAAGTATGCTGTCACTACTTGTTTCATTGATGAAGATGCTTCAAAAAGAAAGTCTAAGCAGCTTTATGGAAGCAGGTCATTGCAACCTTTTTTCTTTAATTGAAGGTTTATTGAAAAAAATGGCTGAGCTTGATTCTGACTGCATGAATGAACTACAAAGAATTGCACCTGAAGTGGTCTGTCATTTTTCACAATCCATTCCACATATTGATGGTCAAATCTTGGGATCAGCTTCTGAGGCTGAGGATCGCAAGGCAAGGGCTCGAGAACGGCAAGTTTCCATATTGGTGAGTTATTTTCATTCATATTCCGTTTTCTACTGCATGTGCTCAAAAACTTTTGTTCACCAACTGCACATTGATATTTTGTTTCAGATTATTTTATTTTGAATTAATGAATCCTTTCAGGTAAATTTTGTCTTTTCTCTTTGCACTCTGTTAACTTGGTTATTTTACCTTAAAGGCTTATGCTTGAACATGCTCACATGAAATTGTTTTGTTAAACTTCTAGGAAGGCATGGGATCCATATATCTATTTTTAATATCAATTTAGTTCCCATTACCGGGGGGAGGGGGCGGGGGGATTAGAATGTTGGAATCTCAGCAATCTGCAGGATACATAAAAAAAATCATTCTATTTAGTGAGCCTCCACAAATTGTGTTTGTCTTATGCTTAAGTATTCAACACATTCTGACAAGTCTCTATAGTGTTTTTGTTACTTTGGTGGGTGTTTCCCTGTGTCATGTGCTTACTTAGTTTGACATGCAGGCAAAAATGAAAGCTGCGCAGTACAAATTTATGGCAAATTTCAACTCCACAGAAAACGACTCGTTGGTTGATTCAAAATCCGAACAAGAAATAAATGTCCCTAATGATGGTTATGTCTCCGAAGAGTCAGCGCCAGTTTGTTCTTTTTGCCGCGATCCAGATTCTAAAAGTCCTGTATCTTTCCTGATTCTTCTCCAGGTAAGATACAATTGGTGCATTTTTTGTTTCTTAATATTGGCTGTGTTAAAGAATTTCTTTACAACACTGTTTTGAATTGTTAATGGCTTAAATTACTTTCTTATTTGCCAATACTATGTTCAAATCACTCTCAACTGTTATCCTCGTGCATGTGACCAGAAATCTCGACTTGTGAGTATTGTTGAGAGAGGTCCCCCATCATGGGAACTAGTTCTTCAGTCAAGCAAGGAACATCCTTCAATCACAACAAACAATGTGACCAGTCCATTTGAAACGACCACTGTCTCATGCAGTTCAGAAATGATTTCATCCTCTCACTTAGTGCAGCTAATTCAGAATGCTGTTGATGAGTTTGTGCATAATGATGGCCTGCCCAGTGAAGTTGATGCCTTTCTGGACTTCATCAAGGTCCATCTTCCTGTTGTGAGGAATTTTCATCTCTCAAGTACATCTCACGATACCAGTATGAATACTGCATTTTCATTTGAGATGATGGAAGAAGATCTCTACCGGTCTATTCAGAGAGATATGCATGATATCCTGTTGCGTACAAATTCTATTAATGATGATCAGAATTTTCCAACCACATTTGCTGAGGAGCATTTCACAAGAAGCAGAAATGCTGAATCTGCTTTGCTTGGAAAATATATAGCATCCCTTCCGAGAGAGACATCAGAACACCCTTTGTCTTCCAAGGTTTCCTTTTCATGTGGTGAACAAGCAGCATCAAACTCCAGTAATTGGTTTGCAGCATTTGATGGATTTGGCCCCTTAGACTGTGATGGGATTCATATTTCTTCCTGTGGGCATGCTATGCATCTGGAATGTCGTGATCGTTATTTATCATCTTTGAGGGAAAGGTAAATTCTTTTTGCTAACTAGGATTCAAAGAGAATTCTCCCCTCCCCCTCCCAGTCCTTTGGGAACCATTGGCTTATTAACTTCTTTAGTTTTGGTTTGTCCAAGTTTCTCAATGATGTTCCATCCTTGAATTACTCGTGCACTGATATTTTATGTGTTCTGCATGTTTGGAAGCACATACTTGAATATTTGTGGTAATTGCCGTAATTCTTTGTGAGCTGCAGAATGTGATCGGTACATAAAATTTGTGGGCCAATCATCTGTTATTAAGGATCATGTTTGGAAGATACTTTAAGTTTGATGCAGGCAGAAGTGTGGGTAGAGGGAAAGGAGGGGGAGGGGGTAGTTTCTGTTTGCTGAAGCTAAAGACAGATCTTGGTAGCATCTTGCATAAGTTACAGCCTGAATTTGGAGCTAACAATGCAGAGAACTGCAAATAAACTCACTGGTTTAAATTTGGAAATGATGACACAAAAGATTGGGGAACATCTCTGATGTTTTATTAAAAAAGTAGTAGTGCAATAAGGTTGCTCCTCAGCCCTTATAAATAGGCTTCTCAATATTTCTCTCATAATATGCATTAAATAATGACACTAGAATTCCATCATATCCACCTAGGATATTTAAACACTTTCTAGGTAGAAAATAAAACTTTACTGTACTATCATACTTGCAAGAGGTTCACCATATTCACTTCAGGGGGAAGGTCTCGATCTCTATCTTCATGGAACTCATGATCATGTGGTGAAGTCTGTCTGTCCTACTAGGAAGTAGAAACTCATGTAATCTCCAAATGTGCTGCCGTGACTCGTGAGGAGGTTGTGAATAACTTTGACTCTCCATATTAATAATATCCCACATCTTGAAGCTACTGATAAGAGTACCCTGCAGACTATGGATATTTGTATTCATATGAACCCAGTTTTGTTTTTTCCTTAGTTGCATCCTCTATATCTATATGATTGACCATAGCTATCATATGAAGAATCACTCGTGCCCATCAAAAGCTTTCACTCATCACCGTCTTTGGCTGTAGATATAGTACACATTTGATGAAAATAAAGCATGTCCATAACCATAATCTGCTTGTATCTATATCCATGATGTCTATGACTATCATGATCTTGGGTGTTACTAGGTTGCTGAGTTTGGACTCTGTGAGTGCCCGCCCAATTCTGTTGAGGCCGGCTGCCCTAGTCAATATCCTGTGTAGATATATGACAATCATCATATTGGGAATTTCATTGATGAGGACATCAGCTTTATACAGCCTTATAGGCTTCATTATTGTAGGACGAGGTCCATTGTGTTGCCATTTTGGTTCAAGTAGGTGTGTAGGTCCCACATGTTTTGATGGGCCCATGGGGGTATTATGTGTCCTTTGTTTGTTGGGTTATCTTTATGTTATTTGGGCTTAGTTTAGTGTCTTTTGTTGGGCCTAATTTGGTCCACTATGAGTCTTTTATGTTATTTGGGCTTGGTTTAGTGTCTTTTGTTGGGCCTAATTTGGTCCACTATGAGTCTTTTATGTTTTGTTTACATTTAGATCATATAGAGTATATTTATTATTGTTTATGGCTATGTTATAAAGCCCAAACTAGGGGGTTTATTGGGCTTGGTTGAGTAGCCCATATTTGGGCCATTGAGTAGTTTTTTTTTCTTCTTCTTTTAATTCATGTAATAAGGCTCATGAGAGCCCATTAGTATTAGGTCATTGA